>CAUYUJ010004302.1:197778-265278 GCA_963575745.1 Prorocentrum cordatum
AGGCGGGCGGATGAGAAAGAGGAGCATGAGGAGGAGGAGGAGGAGGACCAGTGTAAACCCAAGCCGCATCAACGATATTGCACTACCCCCCCTCCATATACCCTCTTCAGAAGTCCCTACAAAGACTTCCTGTCACTGCTGGGAGTGCCCCATTGAATAACACTCGTCAGAAAAACCGCAATCGAACCAACACACCACTCCTTGGCCTTGAACTCCGCGAATGAATTATACGACTGCTTCCCGATGATCCTGCATTGTGCCAGAAAACCGTTCCTGGAACGCCAACGCCACGAATACAAGTGACTGTTTGCGCCCTGAGAATTCCATTCGTCGCCCGAAAACCATGTCTGGGACGTCAACCATAAGAATCCACGGCGCCAGGGCGAGAACCTCATTTTGAACAACGGCCGCCATCCAGATGTGAAGCTCTCGCACACTTTGAAGACGAATGTGCGTGGCGCTGAAGCGAGAGCAACATTGTGAAAACCACCCGCCCTCCCTCGCGAAATTGTAGCTACCTTTGAAGACGACTTTGTCGGGCGCTACAGCGAGAACCACATTAAAAAACAACCAAACATCCATGCTTGAAGCATATGCGAACTGTTTGCGGGTATGCGCGGCGCTGACGCGAAAATCATGGTTCGAAAAGGAGCCACCCTCTACCCGTGAAGATCTTGCAAATGTTGATGACGAAAGTGTGCAGCGCTAAAACGAAAACCGAATCATGAAAAGGAACCGCCATCTATCCTTGAAGCCCTCGGACATGTTGAAGACGGATGCGCGCGGCGCTGAAGCGAGAGCCACATTTTGAAAAGGAACCGCCCTCGATTCTTGAAGCTCTCGCAAGCTTTGAAAGCGAATGCACGCGGCGCTAAAGCGACAACCTCATTTTGAACAAGAGCCGCCCTCCACCCGTGAAGCTCTAGCAATTGTTAGCAATTGTTTGAGACAGCTGTGCGCGGCGCGACGGCGCGAACCACATTTTGAAACACCCCCGCCTTTTTCATCCGTGAAACGCATGGAAAGGTTGAAGACGAGCGTGCGCGACGCTCGAACGAAAACCAAATTTCGAAAGCGGCCCGGCCTCATTCCGTGAAGATATTGCAAACTCTTGGACTTAATACCAAACATCATGAGGGGATCTCAAGCGAAACATCCGGCGGTCCCTTGTTACCGACACGGCCCCGGGTGCGACTGGAAGAAAATATGCGCAAGAGAAAAGATGGAGAAGGACGAGGTGCAGGGAAAGGCGATATCTATATATATATATATAAATAAATAAAGAGAAAGAACGAGCGAAATATAAATAGAGAGAGAGAGACAGAGAGAGAGAGAGAGCGAGCGAGAGGAACGTGAGGAGGAGAGCTAGGAGCAGGATGTGGGGGAGGAGGAGGACGAGGAGGAGGAAGAAGAGGCGGAGGATAGATAGAGAGTTCCTTATGAAACATCGCCAAAAAAGAATGACTGCATTACCTCCGACCGCCTCCCAAGCGCAACCCGTCGCGCGGCGGGGCGACCACTTTTCTGGGACACGTGTCCGGGGAGGCGAGGCGCGAGGCGATCCGCATAAAGGGGTGGTCGTCCAACTTCAGCTGTGGAGACTCGACAGGCTCCCGCGCGTGAGTAGTATGCAACAGGACCCGACAACCCTTCGACATCGTATCGCAAGCTTTTCCAGGGCCTGCGCAGGGGCGGATCACGCGGCCTTCCCTCGGAGGAGGACGTGCGAGAGCCCGCAATGAGCACGCCCTGAACAGGTGCTCTGAATTGTCGGGGTGGGTAAAAATTAGCACCCCTCACGCAGATCGGCGGGGTCAGGGTCCAAAAACATAGGGGATGTGTCACATTCCTGAAATCCGGTGGCACCCCTCACGCAAATCGGAGGGGTCAGGATCCAAAAACACATGGGAGTTGCCACACTTCTGACATTTGCTGGCACCCCTCATGCAGATCCGTAGGGCCAGGGTCCAAAATCACATGGAATTTGCTACACTTCTGACATTCCGTGGCACCCCTCACGCAGATCGGCGGGGTCAGGGTCCAAAAACACAAGGGATTTGCCACATGTTTGAAATTTGCCTGCACCCCTCACGCAGATCGGCGGGTTCAGGGTCCAACAACACAAGGGATTTGCCACATGTTGCAAATGTGCTGGCGCCCCTCACGCAGACCGGCGGGGTCAGGGTCCAGAAAACATATGGGATTTGCCACGCGTTTGAGATTTGCTGGCACACCTTCACGCAGATCCGAAGGGTCAGGGTCCGAAAACTAAGGGAGTTCTCAACATTTGTAAACTTCGCTGGCACCACTCACGAAGATCTGCGGGGTCAGGGTCCAAAAACACATCGGATTTGCCACAAGTTTTGAAATTCGATGGCACCCCTCACCAGGGTCCAAAAACACAAGGATTTGCCACATTTCTGATATTCGGTGGCGCCCCTCTCACGCAGATCCGTAGGTCCCGACACTGCTTCACGGCGGCATGGGGCGAAACCTTACGGATCTTTTCCAAGCTGCGCCGGTCCTGTTGTCAAGCTATGTCTCGTGCGGGCGGTCGAAACATACCTTCCAGCCCCGATACTTCACGTGACAATCACGAGACACGACGTCAACGCACATGTCACCAATATGGATACTCTGTTCCTTTGGGCGCCCCGTCTCCCGGGTAGTGTTCGGAAGAATCTTTGTTTATCTGGATGTAATTCCAATCCACGCTTGCCAGCTGCCGTGTGAATGTCCGCAAGCACGCCCCAGATCTGATTGAGCGAAGTATTAATAAGCATGACATCATCAGCGAAACGCAGGTTTGTGAGTCGCCACAGGTAAACCTCACCGACTTTGAGGCCCCACCGTTTCTCCAGCCACGTTGTCATGACGTCGCCAAACATGTCTTCCATTATGGCACTGGGAAGAAAGCTGCTCACAAGGTCTCCCTGTTTCGTGGCCCGCAACATGTGATATGGCTTACTCAATTTGTCAGTTCTCGCTCTAGCAGATTGGTCGGAACACAACAAATGCAACAAACCAACGTATCCATCTGATACACCTTGCCGGGTCAGCGCGTGCCACAAGCACCCGTGATCTACGCAATCGACAGCCTTTGTGTCGTCGATGTTAGATCTCCATAGGCTTCTGCCACTCATAGCAATTTTCCTGTAATGCTGTCGCTGCGAAGAAATGATGAGTCGTGCCAACGCCAACTCTGAATTCAGTTTGGTCTGCGGACTGGTGTTTGTCCAGAACGGGGCACAGCCTTGAGCGCACAAGCTTCGCAAACAATTTGTGTAGAACCAGTAATATTGTAATTGGCATGTAATTCATGGTTTTCGCGGACACGCCAAACTTGTACAGAACCACGACGACAGACTCATTCCAGGTCTGTGGTTGCAGACCTTTCGGCGATACGATGCTGACGTACAGCTGCAGCAAAAGTCTTTCAACTGCTTCGCCGCCGTCCTCGATCATCCCCGCCATGACTCCACGCGCGTCTTTGCTCTTGCCTCGCCGGAGCTTTCGGATTTCTGCCCTCCGCTCGTCCAGCGAGAACTCCGGGATGTCCTCAAGAAGAATAGTTGCAGCAGAATGCTTGGCTGGCTCGGCGTTTACATTGAGAACAAATCCAAATACAAATCAGCAAACACATTGGTGATGTACTGCTCGTCGGTATGTGTGGCTCCAGCGTCGTCAACCATATGCGTGATAAGCTGCTTCCGCTCGACTGTCTTCACAATAGGGAGTTTGTTGGAATCGCGAAAGGAATGCAAAAGTGCACTAAAACTTAATGCGGCCCGTTCTCGTCGCAATGCCCAGACTCCCCTCGATATCGGTTTGCTCAACGATGTCCTGTCCAAAAATTGGTGCAGTCGTAACGCTTCCCGTTGCTCCAAAAAGCGCCGTAATCTGGATTCACTGTCGCTGCAAACGGCGCGGGGGCTTTGCTTGCAATCAGCAGTCAGCGCAGACTCCAACACTAAATCTTGCATGTTCTGACAAGCGGCGCCGGCATTACCTGGGACTTCGAAGTTGTGAGCCTGCTCGTCGAGAGACTCTGCGTAAACGCTCGCATCCACGGACGCCCAACGCATGATATGCTTAGTGGCCGTCCTCCTCTCACGCGGGGGCCTGATGGTATACCTCAGTTTGGTAAGAATGCGTTTGTGGTCGCTGCCCACGTTCTGTTGAAATTCGCGCAAGAGTTCACGACGTGCGGTAAACAACTTCACATCGACCAACGTATAATCAACACGTCAGGTATTGCCACTTGTACCTGTATGCGTCACCATGTACTCCCGTCTCTTGGAGAAAGAAGCGTGTCGGCGATACTAAGACGTCCGATGCACGCCCAATTTTCCAACCAATGGCCTCTAGCATTGGTCTTCGCGAGCCCGTGTGCACCAATAGTGTGTCGTACGTCGCCCTCTTCTCTGCTACCCGCTTCCGCGTTGAACTCGCCAATCAGCACGAAACGATAGCGCTTACAATGCGTTTCCCGGTGAGCCTCCGACAAAGGATGATGCAAACTCTGCACGCGTGTATCTCAATAACTGGAGTGTGGGAAATACGCAGTCGCCAACCGCATGCGCAACGATCCACACTGCGAATCAACAAAACATGCTCTCTCAGAAACTGTTGTAAAAGATCGTACGTGCGGGACCCAGCGGCGGTGAATAAGAATGCCAACGCCTCGTGATTGTTGGTCCCAACCGCATCCGGCAAAAGCGTGACCAGCATGCAAAACAACATACTCTCTAGCTTCAGGCCACCATGTCTCGTTCAAGCACACGAAATCCCAATGAACATTCTTTAGCTCCAATAGTAACTCTGCAATTTGGTCATCGGATATGAGGCTGCGGACATTCAAATGAAGAACGTGTGAATCAGGAGACGTCTGACTAATGTGTTCGTTATGGTGCGTTGTATTTCATGGTCTCTCCTGTACCTGCCGCGTCTCTACGCCGCGCAGCGCTGCCAGAAGAGCGCCCCCACAAACATTATGGTATTGTGCTCGCCCTCCTCCGCTTGATGTGATGATTTCTTCATGTCGATTGTCATTGTTGCTCCGCTTCTTTATCCAAAACTCCATGTATCTATCGGCGGTATCCTTTACCTGCTCCCCCTCCGCCTCATACTTCATGGTGCCGCCCTCCACCCATGCAGCGCTCCACTTCATGCTTATGTCCTTCGTGTCATGGCCGCCGTCCTCGTAGAGCATATGTTTGACGATCCCCGAGGATGCGAAACAAGGAGGAGAGCATCGAGGGGACGAGAGAACAGCCATGACCAGGAGGATTGCGATAATGGCGGGAGGGAGAAACGAGGAGGAGGGGGATATTGACTAGGACCACAGAAGGGTGGGACGGAGAGAAGGAGGAGGAGAACAAGAGAAATGGGCGAGTTCTAGATCGAATCATGAGAGCAAGTGCCAAGCATGCCGACGAGCTGATGGCAAGCTAGGCCCTTCCCCTCATGCGTGTTTCGGTGTAGATCGAGATCGCGAATCGTCTCCGTCTCCGTCGTCATCGTGGCCGTGGTGTATGTTTCTCTGCTCGAGAGCTTGTTCTCCATATTTGTCGCCGCGCCGCTTGTCTTGAGCGCACTCAAGTGGACGACGCCGACACCACGGCAAACCCACGGCAAGCCCTTCGCCTCACACCCCAAGTAGCCGAAGCCGGCACCGCGTCAAAGCCAACCGCGCCCGAGGCGGCGTTTGCCCTGGCCCGAGGCACACCCCCCAAGTCGTAAGGCCGCGCCTTGGAACACACTGCGCGGCGACATGTGCGGTGCCCACCGCCGCCACCGGCGTGGGAGCTCCGCCCCCCTCCGTGTCGTAGACAGACTCTCTCGACCTGCAGCTGCGGTTGTACGTGCTGCTGATGAAGTCGCCTGCGCGCCCCCGCTCTTCCGCCTCACTAGGCGGGCAGCCCTCGGAGGGGAGGGGGACAATCATGACAGCGAAGCGTGGAGGTGCGCAGAGTTCCCGACAGTCGAAGGATGAGGTGGGGCAGGCCAGGAGGAGAGGGATGACAAGGAGAACTAGTACAAGCCATGGTAGGAAGAGAAAGATCACAAGGAGGATCATCGGGCAAAAGATAGCGGAGGAAGCGCACTCCTGCGCGTAGGTGCTCCAGCACGCAGGGCTTCGCTTATACTCCTCCTTCCCCTCGTGAGTGTGTCACGCTCAGCACCACAAGCCTTCGCGTTTCATGCGACCGACGGGTGCCATTATGTACCCATGATTTGACATTGAGTGCGAAGCAATAACCGCCCAAGCCAACACCCGCGATGCCGTCGACTCGGGAGACCAAACGTCGAGCTGGTACGTGAGCTAGCTTCCCGCTGTCTTGTATCGGGGACAGCTGGCTTAGAGGCCTGGCTGACAGACGGGCAAACTCACACTCGGGCACTGTGATTGCCGATGCGGTAAGAGCGTTCCTCAATTGTGCTGAACATCCGCACCAACACAACATGCACACACAGTTTCCCTCTGTCGGCGGCGCTAACACAGGGGGTAAGGGGGAGGGGGGAAGGCTTCTTAGAAGGAAGCCGCTTCTTAGAAGGCGCCGGCCTCACATCGAATACAGACCAGGCCCGCGCCCTCTAAGAAGTACACCCTGCGAAATGCTTAAGAAATCATGGGTTCAGAAATTCATAGTCTCAGAACTTGACTAAAAAACCAAAATTTCTATTAACATCTTAGGATTTACGTTGAAACGTTAAGAATAATCGAGACTCTGGCCGAAAACTTCGGTTTTCTTAAGCATCGCCTAGGGTGTAGGGGCGCTTCTAAGAGGCCGCCCTCCCCCCTCCCCCCGGCCACCCTCTGCGCGTGGCCATCCTCTGGCGAAGGGCGGAATCCGAACCAGGGCACGGGGCTCCACAGCCACGAGCTTGGCCTCCTCGTGAGGCGACGCGTGCGGTCGCATCCAGGACTGGCCCAACTGACCCAATATCAACAAACATCCACGCACGCACGCACGCACGCACGCACGCACGCACACACACACACACACACATTCACACAACACACACACGCGCGCACACACACACGCGCACGCACGCACGCACGCACGCACGCACGCACGCACGCACACACACACACACTTACACACACACACACACACACACACACTTACACACACACACACACACTTTGACTTCGCGGCGCGGCCTCGCGTGCATCGTCGGGGCGTAGAGCCTCCTAGAGCGAGAGGCGAAGGTCGCGCGCGGCAGGCCCCCTCATGAGCGCACACACACACACACACGCACACACGCGCACGCACACTCGCAGGCGCACACTCGCAGGCGCACACACACACACACTGGCTAGCGTACACACAGGCACTACAGTCGGGGCGCTGAAGAAGGAACCCTTTTCACTGGGGAGGGGCTTCCTGTTTCTTAATTGTTTCGCAGCTTGCCTTAGGTTTTCCTTAGGTTTTCGATCTCAATCGAAGTTTTACGTATGGAATCTAGGGGCATCGTTCCTTATTTAGGGTTCCTTAGGTCAACGCCCCGACTGTATGGACTCTGCGCGGCATGGAGCACGTTGCGCGGAAATCGATTCACGGCGAGGGCAGTGGGCCACGGGGGCTCGCTGGCCAGAGCATTCGCGCGCTTGGGCATCCTCGCACCGCTGTCGAGTTCTAGCACGGGGGATCTCGCCGCCAGACCCACGGCGGAGGTCAGCATGGCTTCATCGAGACAGGCTTCGGGCTGCACGTGGCGACACGAAGCACTTGATAGCAATCGCCGTGGCCCTCTTACTTGCCAAGAGGCCTCCTTGGTAGGGGTCGGAGTAGATGGAGTCGGGGGATCGCGCCGCATCGCCGATACATCGGCGATACATCGGCGATGCATCGGCGATGCATCGGCGATGCACCAGTGACGCCGGCGATGCTTCCGCGGCGTCGCCGTGAAGCAAAGCGGGATCCACATCGAGCCGCATCGGCAACGCCTCGGCGCTGCGGCGCGATCCTCCGACCCCATCGCCTCGGACCCCCTCCAGGAGGCCTAGACTGCCGCCCTCGCACGTAAACTTCGACCCGGAATCGGCGACGCACCTTGCAGTTGAGCAGGGACCGACAGTCCCGGCATTCCTATAGTCCAACCACGAAGTGTTCGCAGAACCCAGCAGTTTTCTTGGAACAAAAAGAATGTTCTTAGAACATAGACCCGATGTGTTAAATCAAGACAATATCCAAGCCAGAAGTGTTATGAGAGCATTTCGTGGGAACCACAGAAAGTTCTTAGAACATTGTTTGGTGGGCTATAGGCGAGCCGGGACGCTTCGCCACTGCTTGACCGGAATCGGCGATACACCTTGCAGAGGGGGGGCTTCCGACGAAAAATAACAAATCCCCTAAAAATGCCTCAACAAGGTCAAACATACAAAAACATCGTCCCCAGACTATTTTTGGACTATATGTTGGACTTCTTTTGTTGGGGTATCTCTTATTGTTCGTCGAACGTCCCCCTGTAGGGGGGGACACGCCCGACTTACACCTTGCCGAGGGGGGGCCGGGCCGCCCACCCCGCCCCCCGGCAGAGGTGCGGGCCTCGCTGTGGGAAGGGGGGCCCACCGCCGCTCGGAGCTGCGCTCAGCGCGGCCCCGGGGGGCGGCGAGCGGCCGTGCCCTGCCAGCGGGCAGCGCTCCGCCCCCGCCTCGGGGGCGGGAGGAACCGGGGAGAGGCTCGGGGCGCTGGCGCCCGGGGGGGGGCCACACGCGATGCCCCACCCCCATGCGGCCCCCTACCCCCGCCTGCCCCACGAGTTCCGAGGGGGAGGGTGGGGTTCACTGCTTTCGGGAGCTCCAGAGCGAAGTGAACCCCATCCTCCCCCTGGCGTGTCGCTCCGCTTCATGGGGCGTGAGTCGGGGATGGACAGATCCCGCTTTAGCAAAACGTGGTTTAGTGAAAACGACCTGAGGCCCAAACCTGGCGGGCGCAACCTAAGTGATACCCCACCCTCCCCTTCAGAAATCGTGGGGCAGGCAGGGGTAGGGGGCCGCATGCGGTCCCCCAGCCCGGGGAGGGCCGCAGATGCTCGCTCCGGAGACCTTCCCTGGAGCCACTCGCTCCACTCGTGCGTCGGAGCTGCGTCGAAGCTGCGTCGGAGCTGCGCCGAACCTGCGCCGAAGCTGCGTGGAAGCTGCGCCGAACCTGCGCCGAACCTGCGCCGAACCTGCGTCGAACCCGCGCCGAACCCGAGTCGACCTTGAGTCGAACAGATCCGTTAGGTGGGCCCCAGGAAGGTCCCCAACACGAGCACCGAGGGAACCCGGGACGCGGAGTGAGCGCGTCGCGCCGAAGCGTGGCGAGCCAGGCGCCACGCAAAAACACCCCCCGCCGCATGTGCGGAATGCTCCTCCGTGGCCTCCAGCGGCCTCTCGGACGACGACCTGGGCACCCCGGGCTGCCCGGCGCCGCTCGGCGAGGCGCAGCCGCTGGAAGGCGTCCCGAGGCAGGAAAGCCGCCGAGAGCCGCCGAACCTCGAACCTCGAATCTTTTTCCCCCCCCTGAAAACCCGACCCCTCTCCTGGGCTGGTTTTTCGCACCAGAAGCATTCCTTCATGTTGCCTGGGCCCCGATGCGGATGGGGAAACAAACCATGCCGTCGGAGATCTGCGTCCTCCTCCTCCACCTCCGCCTCCTCCTCCTCCTCCTCTGCCTCCTCCTCCTCCTCCTCCTCCTCCTCCTCCTCCTCCTCCTCCAAGCGCCGCGGCGCAAACCTCCATGGCGCTCTCCCCCCCCCCCCCCATGGCGCCGTACGTGCCCCGCAGCTCCTCGGAGCCCTCGCAGTCGACGGCCTCTAGACGCCTGCCCCCCGGGGGGATGATTGGGCCACATTCGACGACAAAATCTTCGGCAATCTGGAATCGTGAATCAGGAGACGGGAGGAGGAGGAGGAGGAGGAGGAGGAGGAGGAGGAGGAGGAGGAGGCGGAGGAGGAGGAGGAGGAGGAGGCGAGGAGGAGGAGGTGGACGTGGAGGTGGAGGAGGAGGATGAGGAGGGAGAGGAGGAGGAAGGAAAGGAGAATGAGGGGTAGAGGAGGAGGAGGAGGAGGAGGGAGGAGGAGCAGGAGGATGGGAGAGGAGGAGGAGGAGGAGGAGGAGGAGGAGGAGGAGGAGGAGGACGGAGTGAGGAGGAGGAGGAGGAGGAGGGGGATGATGATGATGATGATGATGATGATGGATGATGATGATGATGATGATGATGATGATGATGATGATGATGCTGATTGCTGATGCTGATGCTGATGCTGATGCTGATGATGATGATGATGATGATGATGATGATGATGATGGTGATGTGATGGTGATTGTGATGATGATGCTGAGGCTGGTGATGATGATGCTGATAAAGATGATGATGCTGATGATGATGTTGCTGATGCTGATGCTGATGCTGGTGTTGCTGATGCTGCTGCGCTGCTGCTGCTGCTGATGCTGATGAGGAGGAGGAGGAGGAGGAGGAGGAGGAGGAGGAGGAGGAGGAGGAGGTGGGAGGAGGAGGGACAGGGAGGAGGGACAGAGGAGGAGGAAGATGAGGAGGAGGAAGAGTGGGAGGAAGGAAGGAGGAGGATGAGGAGGAGGGGGAGGAGGAGAAGAAGAGGAGGAGGAAGAGGAGGAGGAGGAGGGGAGGAGGGAAAGGATGAGGAGGAGGAGGCGGAGGACGAGGAGGAGGAGGAGGAGGAGGAGGAGGAGGGGAGGAGGAGGAGGGAGGAGGAGGAGGAGGAGGAGGAAAAGGAGGACGAGGAGAGGAGGAGGAGGAGGAGGAGGAGGAGGAGGAGAAGGAATACGAGAAATAGGGGCGGGTGGGGAAGATATTGGGTTGTGCCCGAGGGGCGGACTCTCGCCTGCCTGCGCGAGCGGGGCGGCAAAGGGTGAAACGCAGGCGACGCGGAGGGACGGGGAGAGCACGCAGGAGGAGGAGGAGGAGGAGGAGGAGGAGCATCAGGAGGAGGAGGGAGCAGCTGTCTCAAGACGCACGGCTGCCTCAAGACGCGCAGCTGCGAGAGGCGTCGCAACAGGAGCAGCTCCAGGCGCCTAGCAACTTCAAGATGCACAGCTGCGAGAAGCGTCAAGGGGAAAGCCACCGCCAGGGAAGGCTCACACCTCCCCCGCGCTCGGTACCCCACCCCCCAGGCGGGCCCCCCTGGCCAACGTTCTGGGAATGGTTCTCCTGCTTGCAGGCGAGGGTTCCCGCCGCTGGTCTGGGCGACGCCTGTGGGGGCTCCATCTATTCGAGCAGGGGAAAAAAGGCACTTGTGCCTTCCACTCTGGCGAGGGAGGTCGCTTGCCGCAGCCGCCACGTCCTCTCCTTCCCCTTCCTTCGAGGTTATGACCGATATCCTACCCCTTTCCTTGCTACCGTCTGCTGTCCTGTATCTGCTTCTGTCTACCCCAGCTGGCGACTCCTGGAGCGATCGCTCCAGGAGTCGCATGGTTCTTGGTTTGATCACCTCCCCAGGGCCGAGGGCCGCGCCAGACGAACTCCCAAGCCATTAGGAATCGTGAATCAGGAGGAGGGGGGAGAGGAGGGGGAGGAGGATGATGATGATGATGAGGAGGAGGAGGAGGAGGAGGAGGAGGAGGAGGAGGAGGAGGAGGAGGAGGGAGGGGAGGAGGAGACGGAGGACGAGGAAGAGGAGCGGGGGGCCAGACGGCCAGACTGTGTCGCGACGTCGGGGCGGTTTCTGGCCTGCCTGCCAGGCGGGGGTCGGAAAGGAGGACACAAGCGAGGCGGAGGGACTGAGAAAGAACAGAAGAGGAGGTGGAGAAGGAGGAGGAGGAGGAGAAGGAGGAGGAGGAAGCGGCGCCACTCCGCCATCACTTCTGCCTGCTTGCCTGGAGCTTGAAAGAACACAGCTCTACCGTGCCACCGGAGTCAACGGGAGCACAAGGGGCGGTGGAGGGAGGAGTGGACGAGGAAAAGAAGGACAGCATGGAGGACTGGGGGTGAGCAGGGGTGGCCTGAGCAAGGGGCATGAAGAATATCAGAAGGAGGAGGAGGAGGAGGAGGAGGAGGAGGAGGGGAACGGCGGCGGGGGGAGGAGTAGGATCCCGAGATGGAAAGCGAGCAGAGGGGTTGGATGAGGGAGGGGAAAAAGAAGAGCAGCGAGGGTGAGGACTGGCAGCGGCAGCAGGTGAGCCAGGAGCCAAGGGGAGAGGAGATGGGGAGGCGGAGTAGGAGTGCGATGATAGAGGAAGAGTGAGCAGAAGCGGAGGGATGAAGATGAGGATCGTGATGAGGAGGCAGACCAGCGAGAGGAGGAGGAGGCGGAGGAGGAAGCTGTGAAAAAGGAGGTGGAGGAGCTCGAGAAGAAGCGGAGGATCACACTTGATATCAAGATGTCGCCAACAAACCACTTTACCACTCGCAATAGCAGATCAAACCATGGCATCTAGCACTCAGACAACAATGCGACGGTCTACCGAGACCGCTCTACCAAGGCCTCCACGAGTCTGTTGGTTGCGCCTGAATGTGCGCCAACGAACGTCACCAACATCATAAGTGCACCCCAACTTGCATCATTGGTTGCGCAACGTGCGCTGTACGGTGAGCCATGAGGTGCGCCATCGGAAGCACCGTAGCCCGCGCCATGGGCTGCGCCATCCCATGTCGCTTCCCCATGCACGCGCTACTGCACTACCAAGCCTGTAAGCCTTCAAAGAAACACTTTTTGGTCGGCGGGTCGAGAGCGGGCCTCTTCCGGTTAAGAGCTAGGCGGGGCGCGCAAAGCACTAATTGGGGAGACAGGGCGCGGGCGGGCGGGGCCTCAGGCGGCTGGAGGGTGCGGAGTACAGGCGGTGCCGAAGAGCTTGCACAGGAAAAGGTACGCCATGGACAGGAGCCAGGGGCGAAACCTTCAAAGAAACACGCGATAACTCTCAAAGACACCGTCGACGTGGTGCGCTTTCCGTCCGTATGGTTGCGCTTTCCGTCGGGAGGGTGCTTTTCCCGCCGGGCTACTATAATAGGCGTGCACTCTTCGCCGGGGTGTGCGCTTCGCTTCACGAGTGGAGGCTTTGCATCGGAGGAGGGCCGGCTGAGACCACGGCAGCCTTCGCGCACCGTCCGAATCGGCCACGAATCCGCCCCCGTAGCCCCTCTGGGGTCCATCCTCGCCCCTCCTTCCAAGGCTATCCATCCTCGTCCCTCCATCCTGGGGTCCATCCTCGGCTACGAATCCGTCCCCGTAGCCCCTCCTGGGGTCCACCCTCGCCCCGCCCTTCCAAGGCGGATCCGGCCGTGGCGGCGAAACGCCTCCTGGAGAGGCCCAAAGAACGGAGAGTGCCAGAGAGAGGGCCGCCGCCGTCTCGACGGGCCATGCTTCCACTGCAAGGCAGGCGGGGGTTTACGGTCGAGGGAAACACGATTCGTGGCCGCTCCCCCGCCCTCGAGAACTCAAAGTTGGCGCGCGCGGGTACGACTGCGGTCGAAGTGCAACTCATCCGATCCATCGCCGGCATGGATCCTTGGGGGGGGGGCATGGACAGATGGATGTGGCATGAGTGCTCGCCAATTGCTCCCGAGGCCTGTGGGAACAGCCCAACGCCCCCGCCTGCGCAGGGGGGGGGAACCTTCGGCCCGCCCCGCCACTGCTGCAGGCGGATGCCCCCGATGAGCTGGTTCACGAGCATCACAGCGCCTGCCGCCGCGCGCTTCGCGCGGCCCGCCCAGCCGCGCGGCAGCCAGGGCAACCCGGGGGAGGGGGGAGGCAGGATGGATGGTCGGGGCTTGGGGGTTGGAGGGGACGAGGTCTCGAGAGGCAAAGTTCCAGGAGGACAAGCGCTGCACGTTTTGGCGCTTCTTGGGCCTCCGGGGGCGTTCTTGTCGCCACGGCTGGACTCGCTCCGGCATTCTGGTCCAAACGCACCCCAGGATGGGTCCGGAAGGCGGCTTTTTACCCCCGATTCCAGAGCCCCTGGCGTCGTGAGCGGAAAGCCAGCGGAAAGCCCGGTGGCAGTTTTCGCTCTGCTGGAGCCCTCGACTGGGCCCCAGGAGGCCGCCATAAAAGAAGACTCGGGGCGGGAAGCGGGCCCGTTGGGAGGTCGAGACTGCGGGGTCGAGACGTCGGGGGGCCCATGCCGGGAGGAAGAGAGCACGGAGTCGTGGACATGAGAGGGTCCACCTTGGGCAGGACATCGCTACGCCAGATGCCTGGGGTGCACGAGCACCGATCCTGACAAGGACCATCCTGGGAATGAGTCGGAGCAAGGAAACATCGGCACCACCACACTCGCGAGGGGGCGCGTCGGGGCTCAGGCGTCCAAGGTGGAAGCATCAGAGGAGGAGGAGGAGGAGGAGGAGGAGGAGGAGGAGGAGGAGGGAAGAAAGAGGAGGAGAGAGGAGGAGGAGGAGAGGAGGAGGAGGAGGAGGAGGAGGGAGGAGGGGGAGGAGGGGGAGAGGGGGAGGAGGAGGAGGAGAGGAGGAGAAAAGGAGGAGGAGAAAGGAGGAGGGGGAGGAGGGAGGGAGGAGGAGGAGGAGGAGGAGGAGGAGGAGGAGGAGAGGAGAGGACGGAGGAGGAGGAGGAGGAGGAGGAGGAAAAGGAGGAGGCCTTTGGAGTTCTCTGGGAGTCCCCAGGGGGCCTCTGGAGACCTCTTGGGAGATCCTCGAGATGCCTCTGCAGGCCGCCACAGGACTCGGGCGACCTGAGAAGGGCCAACAACGTCCCAAAGCCTCAATTATCCTCCTCCTCCTCCTCCTCCTCCTCCTCCCTCCTCCTCCTCCTCCTCCTCCTCCTCCTTCCTCCTCCTCCGTCTCTCCTCCTCCTCCTCCTCTCCTCCTCCTCCTCCTCCTCCTCCCTCCTCCTCCTCCTCCTCTCCTCCTCCTCCTCCTCCTCCTCCTCCTCTCTCCGTCCTCGTCTCCTCCTCCAACTCTTCTTCCCCCTCCTCCTCCCTCTCCAACTCCTCCTCCTAGCCCTCCTCTTCCTCCTCCCTCCTCCTCCTCTCCTCCTCTACTCCTTCCTTCATCCTCCTCCTCCTCCTCCTCCTCCTACTCCTCCTACTCCAAGTCCTCTCTCCTCCAAGCAGCCCTCCTCCTGCCTCCTCCTCGCCTCTTCCTCCTCCTCCTTCTCCCTCTCCAACTCATCCTCTCCTCCTCCTCCTCCTCCTCCTCCGCCTCCTCCTCCTCCTCCTCCTCCTCCTCCTTTCTCCCTCTCGTCTTTTCCTTTCCCACTCACCCTCGCACCATCCCGCCCTGCCCCAGCACTCCAATACCCTCCCCTCCTCTCCCGACCCCTCCGCCCTCCCTTCCACCCCTTCCCGTCGCTCCCCCCCCTGCCCCCCTTCCCCCCCGATCGTTCTGTCCGCCCTGGCGCTCCCTCCACGCATTTACCACCCCCCCCTGCCCGGGCCTCACGCCCTCCTCCCCCCCTTGGCTCCACCCTCCGCACCTCCGCCCTCCCGCCCACCCTCCGCACCTGTCCCCTTCTCGGCGGCGGCGATAGGGGCGAAGAGCCAAGTGGCGGGCATTACTCGCATTCACCCGGGAGCCTTTTCGAAAACATGGATCAACGGCGCACCTGCATCGATCTGTTGCTCTCCCCTGGGCTATTCGCCCCATCGTCGCCTCTGACCTTCCGCCCTCCCTCCCTCCCCCTTCGGCCCCCGCCTGGACCGCCGTCGCCGTCGACCCAGAGCAGGGGCACCACGGTGTACTCCATGTAGGTCAGGGCGTCCCCCCACGACTTCACGTCCTGAGGGGTGCGCGAGGGGCACGGCGAGGAGGAGGAGAAGGAGGAGGATGAGGAGGAGAAGGAGCAGGAGGAGGAGGCGGAGGAGGAGGAGGAGGAGCAGGAGGAGCAGGAGGAACAGGAGGAGGAGGAGCAGGAGGAGCAGGAGGAGCAGGAGGAGGAGGAGCAGGAGGAGGAGGAGCAAGAGGAGGAGGAGGAGGAGGAGGAGGAGGAGGAGGAGGAGGAGGAGGAGCAGGAGCAGGAGGAGGAAGAGAGGAGGAGGAGAGGAGGAGGAGGAGGAGGAGGGGGAGGAGCAGAAGGAGGAGGAGGAGGGAAGATGATGCTGCTGCTTCTGCTGCTGCTGATGATGATGTTGCTGCTGATGGTGGTCATGATGATGATGCTGCTGCTGATGATGATGGTGATGATGATGATGATGATGCTGATGCTGATGCTGATGCTGATGCTGATGCTGATGAGGATGATGATGATGATGATGCTGATGATGATTCAATGATGATGATGATGATGATGACGATGATGATGATGATGATGATGATGCTGATGATGATGATGATGATGATGATGATGGGAAGGAGGAGGAGGAGGAGGAGGAGGAGGAGGAGGAGGAGCAGGAGGACGACACCAAAGGAGTGTGGGAGGGGAATCGGGCACCCGTTTGTGTCGGCTCGCTCAGGGCAGCGCTCGGCATGAGAGAGAGAGAGAGAAAGACGCAGACATACATATAGAGGGAGAGAGCGGGAAAGAGAGAGAGAGAGAGAGAACAAAACAAATAAACAACCAAACGATAAAGAAAGAGGGGCATGGCATTAACGGCACTAACGATCGAGAATGGAGGCGTGGACAACATGTCGGGCCGAAACGTGGTGGGCCAGAACCGGCGGGGCGACATGCGAATGCTAAGCCGAAGTTGCTGACCCTAGCAACTGCCCTCCGACAACAACTGCGCGGCCTGAGAATGACCACGCTCGCATATTTCGGGGAGTGACTGCGTTCACGCAGGTCGGTATGCCCTGCGGCTTGCACATCGCCTGGGCGAGCGGGTGCGCCTACCGCGCGCGCGACGATGGGACGGTGACTCCAACGGCGTCGTCCTCCGCATTGCTAGGTCAACACCCTTGCCTAAAGGATAAGCCAGATGCTCGCTGCGCGCCTAAGGAATCGCTCCACGCCTGGCGAAGCCCACGACAAACGAAGCGTTCCCGGGTCGTCCCTTGGCACGTCCCGTGGCAAGTCACCCCAAGCTTCTCCCTTGGCGCATCCCATGACGCGTACAATGGCAGGTACCCCTTAATCACTCCCCGGCACGTTCCCTGGACGCCCTCTGACCTGTCCCCCCGTTCCTTCGTTCGTCCGCGCGCCCCTTGCCCCTCCCCATGACACGCTCCCTGGCGCATCCGCTGGCACCTCCCCCAGCTCGCCCCTTGGCGCGTCTCCAGGGACATCCCCAGACACGTCCCCTGGCACATCCCCAGGCACGTCACCTGCTCTGGCCCGTCGCCCGACGTCTCTTCGCGCGTCCCGTATCGCGTCACCCGGCACACTCCCTAGCCCGTCCAGTGGCCCGCACTGGGGTACGTTCCCCTGGAACGACCCCTGGCGCGGCCCCTGGCACGTCCCCCCTGACACGCCACTAGGGGCAGTGTAGACTGCTCGACCTCCCCACTCGTACTCTGTATTATTTTCCGGGAGCTTGGGGATCCTCGGTAGGCTTCCTTTCCGCCCCGCGCTTGCTACGCACCGGATGGTGTTCCGCTCCCGCGCAAAATGTGTCCGAGCAATGTCGAAGCTGCTGCCGGCAAACATGCAATCGAGTCAGGAATTTCCCGAGCGCTTGCCCAGACACATGTCCTCGTCATCATCCTGCGGATACCCTTCCTCCTGCTTCTCCTCCTCCTCCTCCTCATCATCATCAGCAGCATCATCATCATCATCAGCATCGTCGTCATCACATCAGCTGCATCCACACCATCATCATCATCATCATCATCATCATCAGCATCATCACCATCATCAACATCATCACCATCATCAGCATCATCACCAGCATCATCGGCATCATCAGGGTCGTCATAATCTGCACCAGCATCAGCAGCAGCATAAGCATGATCATCAACCTCGCAATCATCATCAGCAACATAAGCTTCGGCACCGTTATCATCATAATACGCATGTGCATCAGCATGAGCATTAACATCAGCAACATCATCATCACAACCACCATCAGCATCAGCGTCATCAACATCATCAGCATCATCAGCATCACCATCAGCAATAACCTCATCATCAACATTACAAGCATCATCGATCTCACCAACACTAACAGTAGTATCACTACCGTCGTCGTCCTCCTCATCATCATTGGCAGCATCATCATTGCCAGCATCATCATCAACAGCATCATCACCATCATGATCATCAGCACCATCCTCACCATCATCTTCATCGTCGTCGTCCTCCTGCTGCTCTTCCACCCCTTTCTTACCTCCCCTCGCTCCATCCCTTTCTGGTTCCCCCTTCTCCCAAGCGCCAACGGACAATGCACAACGCACACATTAGGCTCATCTCGCAGAGTAGGCCTGGCCGCTCCCTCGGCTCCAGGCCCTCGGCCTGTAGGAGCGAGAACACGGGAAAGCAGACGGGAGCAGAGGAGGAGGAGGAGAAGGCGGAGGAGGAGGAGGAGGAGAAGGACGACGACGACGACGACAACAAGGGGGGAGCTGAAGGAGGCGACGTCCGTCTGGACGCTGCGATCATTCGATCATAGGCCGTGCAACGTGTCACAACGAAGGGGTGTGAGGCGCGCGGGGGCAAGCACCGGCCACGACGAAGGCCGCTTTGACCTCCCCCGGCCATGAAGGATCTCGCTGCCCGTCCTAGGACCTGCCCTGAAGCGCGCCATGGCAAGGCTCTCGTGTCAAGTCGGCTCCGCCTGTGGCCACGCGGGGCCAACCAGGAAGCAACAACAAGCAGCTCAAGAACTTCCACACTGCGTCCCGTTCTCCTTCTTCTCTCCCTCCTCCTCGTCCTCCTCGCCCACCCCTCCACTGCCTGGCTCCTCTCCTATCCTCTCCTCCCCCTCTGTGCCCCCTCCCCCCGTCCCTCCCCTCCATCTCATCGTTTTGTTTCCCTCTCCATCCCTCCCATACCTACTCCCCCCTTCCATGTCTGCCCCTCCTCCCTCCGATGGGTTCACTGAGCAGCCTGCTGCGATGCCGAGTCCCACTGACCTGCTCCACCCCCTCTCCGCCATGCAGGCCGTGGTCATGCGAAATCTGGGTCGGACGTTCTGGCGAACCCATCCAAGACCCGCCAGCCCAAGCGCAGCGCAAAAAGCCTGAGGCGCGAGCGCGCGTCGCAGCGAGGCTCGAGCGGCAAACACCACTGAGCAGCAGTCCCCGCCTCTGTACCGTGCAGCTCTCGCCTGCCAAGGCCTCCCCAGATCATCTGAATTTCGGTATTGACTGCGACGCAGAATTCGGTATCGTCGAACGCGAAATTCGGTAACGAACCACGCGCGGATTTCGGCATTCCTGCTGCCAAATTTCGGTAATGACGGCGCAGGATTTCGGTAGCGACGAGACGCCGAAATCCAGTATCGCTGAACGCGAATCCAATAACGAATTACCGGAAGTTGCACGCTGATTCAACCGTGCACGCGTGACTCCTGATACCATAATGAAACCCTGGGTTCCAGTATTCCAATAGCGACCGGCTCTGCTACCTCGCTACTGGCATTGGGCGGTCGCGGATGATCTGGGTCCTCCCTTGCCGCCCCGCCAGGCCGCCGCCCCCTCCCTTCGGGCCAGACGAAAGGGGGGGATTGGGAAAGGTGGGGGGTGCGAAATTTGCGGCATGCAGCTGGTTTCGGCCTCACCGAGGGGCCCATTCCTCGATACATAGCCGCCTCCAGCGCCGGGAGGCGCCGGGAAAATCAGCTACATGAGCTGATTCTCAAACCCCCCCTTTGGTATCCCTCCCTTTCGCCCGACCCGATCCCTCCCGCCCAGGTCCCCCCCCCCCGCAGGGGGGCGCGGCCGCTCGGCTCCGTCAGCGGTCGGGCCTTCGGCCTCGTGGTCGTCTGCGTGATCGGCGTCGGCAGGACGCCCTGCGCCCCCCCCCCCGCCCTCTGGCACGCACCGCCTGCGGCCCTGCCGTGGCGCTTGCCTCGCCCCCCCCCCCCCCTCGCTGTCCCCCCTCCGCCCCCCCCCCCGCTCCGGGTCCCCCCCCTCCCCTCTCCACACCCCGCTCTCGGGGATGGACAGACCTTCCTTGAGTAAAACGTGGTTTAGTGAAAGCGACCTGAGGCCCAAACCTGGCGGGCGCAAGCCTGGAAAATGACGGCCACGGCGCCCTCTCGGGAACCGAAAACGGACAAATCACTAATCGACGTGTCCCTGTTGGGGGTTCTGTCCACCCCCGACACTCTCCTCCCGCTCCCCCGTGCTCCGTCCGTCCAGGCGCAAAGAGAGCGGCCAGGACACGGAAATGGGAGGCCAGGGCGTGGGAGTGCCTGTGGAGGGCCCTGGAGCATGTGTGGCGAGCTGCGGGGAGGCGACGGGAAGGGGCGGGTGCGCATGGCTGGCTTCAACGAGGAGAAAGGAGGCAGGGGAAGAGGATGAAACGACCGCGAGGCGAGACGGAGAATCGGATGGCCAGGAAGGAAGGGGTAGGAGCAGGAAGGGGTGAACTACCTCCAGATTGAAAACATAGAACTGCCACACAAGTATGTAGAGGCCCGGCGCTGCAGTGGCAGACGTGTCAGCAACACTCCGGAGCGGGAGCCAGCTTGGCACGCGGCAGTGGGGCGGGCAGACCGAGGAGCCCGTACCGCTTCGGACTCTGTCCCGGCTTTCCCGCTGCGAGTCTGCGACGGAACTTGAACTAGCACTGCTGACCGGCATCGACACCCAAGCAGCCGCGGTTTCAACACCTGGGCCAAGCCGCGGCTCGCGCCTCGTGCCGGAGCAGGGGCGGCAGGAGGAGGAGGCGGAGGAGGAGGCGGAGGCGGACGAGGAGGAGGCGGGCGGGGGAGCGCCGATGGACCGAGGTGCGGCGCTGGGGGTCCTGGAGCGAGGAGAGGGCTCGAGCGGAGACTCGGGGGGGTGCCGAGGCAGGGCGGAGGGCGAGGGCGGAGAGCGACGAGGCCAGGCTGGCCGCCGCAGACGCCGCCTTCGGCGCCGCCCGCCCCGCGGCGCCCGGCCTCCGCTCGGCGCCCAGAATGCGGCATGAGCAGGCCGGCGCCTCCTCGCGAGCGGCGAGCGTGTCCGTCTCTGTGCCCGGTCTGGGCTCGGGGGCGCGATGCCGCCCCGTGTTGCATCATCGGGCCTCCGCTGGCCTTCCGCTGCCCCCTCCGCCGAGGAGGAGCTCGGCCTCAAGCCTCGGGCGCACGCTGGCGTGGATCGGTGTGTCGCGGCGGCGGCCCCTGCGAGACACCACGCCCTGAAACTGCATTAATGTATGCATGTCGCTGGGCTTCGCTGGACGGGAGGTTGTTCCCTTCCCCCCTCACCCCACGTACCCCTGCTGCCCTTCCGTGGCTCCTCCTCCCCAATCTCCCCCTCTGGCCCGCTCCCTCTCCTCTGCATCCCCCCCCCTGCTCCCAACCCGACCTCCCCGCTGACCGTCTGACCTAGACCCCTCCCTTGCCCTCCCTCCCTCCCTGGCCCTCTCCCTCACCGCGCCTTTGCCGGCTCGCCCCACCCCCCCCTCTCCCCCGCTCTCCCTGGGCCGGCCAGGGGATGTCTGCCCGATTCGGAAAAAAAACTGCATCCCCCGTAACGCTGCCATTGATCGGGGACGAAGCTCCTACGTCCGCCAGCCTCCGCCAGACTCCCACCGTCGGAGGGGCCTCGTGTCCTCTCTCCACTGCATTCGGCCTCCATCCGTCCAAAAAGAGATCTCAACTCCTGCGGCTCCTGGATGGCGAAGCCCTTGCTGAGACGCCCCGTACTGACCAGCCTCGAACTTCTCCCCATCTCTGAGATCAACAACCCCAAGGGCATGACAATCTCAAGGATATGCCCTCAGGAACGGAGGAAATCCTGAAGGTCGGCACCGAGGTAAGGTGATGCCAAACATACGGATAGGGATACGGTTCAAGCTGGTAGCAGATGCGCAGACAGCGGGGCGCCCGCGCCGCTCCGTCGTCATGCTCGTGGCCAGTGAAGACGTCAGCGGGAAGACAGTGGTGACGTCGCGGTGGGCGAGCTGGGCCATCTCCCCCGCCCCAGCGCTCTCGTGGGGGAACGAAGATTGGCGGCGCGCACAAGGGGGCAGGGGAAAGGGGGGCAGGCTTCTTAGAAGGAGACTGCGTCTAAGAAGACGTCGGCCTTACAGTCGGGCCGCTGAAAGAAGGAACGCTAAATAAGAAACGACGCCCCTTCTTGGCCCTGTAAGCGCCTCCGTGCCCCAGGAGGGCAAGAGGAACAGCACTGGAGGAACCGAAGGAACATCGAGCCCCTTCCGAACCCCAACTGTTCCTTTATGTCAGCGCCTTGACTGTACATCTGTAAATCAGGCCCGCGCCTTCTAGCGGGGCTGCCTCTAAGGAGCCTTCCCCTTCCCACCCGCCCCGCCCCTCTGCGCGTGCATGGAACAGGGTCGGAGGACAGTTCCGAGGGGGGAACCCTTGAGCTCGAATCGGCGATACGTCGCCGACAGGTCGGCGATACGCCCCCGATCACGATGTTCCGCGCGTTCCGTCGGGATGGGCCATCAGGCCCCTTGAAGGGACCCCAGGACACACAAATAAATACACACATATAAAAAGATTCCCCATATGTTCCTATATGTTTGGGTTTGTTTGTCTTCCCCCCCCCCACTTCCCGTATGTTTGCACACTTTCCCGCATATTCATTGTGTCTGCGTGTTTTTTTCCCTCCTGACCCCTGCCGATCCGCAAAGAATGGGCCACGGGGGGTCGATGCGTTCCACTGGGAGCCCACTACCATAACGCTGCCCCTGCTGTGGGCGCCAGCACGCGCGAGTGCCAAGTTCTCTCCCCTGGGGCCTCAGGATCCCGAACGGCAGCAGAACTATAGAACACAGAGGTGCACAGATGAAGAATACATAGAGCGCATCTGAAACTTGAAAACATACATGTATATATCCATGTGTATATATATATAGTAAACGCATACCTATATATGTATACATATATATATGTATATATATGTACACATAAATATATAGACCGATGAAGACGACTGGTCCGCTGAACATGGGGCAGCGCGCAACGTGAACCAACTCTTCACGCCGTGCGCAATGACAGCATGAGTTGCCAACTGCTGCCGGGAGGCACACGCGTAGGAGCAAGCCTGGCAAGCGACAGCCTGTTTGACCTCAACCATTCGGCGGGATTGCGCCCACGTACGCGGGCGATTCAACTCGCGCTCTATCTTGGCGGATCTCCAAATCCACTCTGAAGCGCTCGTGTGGCTTACGGATGGTAGCGGTCCAACCATCGACTGGTTGCGCCGCGTATCGGTCGACTGATCTTGCACGTGATACGACAAAACCACCACAACCTCCGAAACCGTCTGCATCCCTCCTCCGTCCTGCGCCTCCTCATCATCGCATGCCTGTCATCACAGTCCCCATTTTCTCCCTCATCCCGTCCACCTGCTCCAACTCCACCTCGTCCCCTCCTCCTCCATTTTTCTTTTCCCAACCATCCTGTGGTGTGGGGTCTTCGTCTTGAAGAGGCGGTGCCCGCGTCTCCTCCTTCTCATCCTCCTCCTCCTCCTGCTCCCCTGTTCTCCCAGCACCCTCTCACTTTGGCGCGTCCCTCACGCGCTTCGTGGCCCCCAAAGGAGCTCCACAGAGGGCCCAAATGGCATGGTTCGCGTGCTGCCTTCCCTCAAATGTTGGACCCCCTCGCACGCGTCGAAGCCCCATCGGCGGGAGCTCCATCGAAGGCCCCAGTGGCGTGGTTCGCATGCCGCCCCCCCTCCACTTTGGCACACTCCTCACAAGGGCCGTGGCCCCATAGGGAGCTCCATCGAAGGCCCTAGTGGCATGGTTTGCATGCGGCCTCCCTTTCACTTTGGCACACCCCTCACACATTTTGCGACATCATCGGGAGCTCCACCGCATGCCCCAGTGGCATGTTCGCATGTTGCCCCCGCTCCACTATGGAACACCCCTCAGATGCGTCGTGGCATAATCAGGAGCTCCACTGAAGGCCACAATGGCATGGTTGGCATGCCGCCCTCCTCCTCTTTGGCACACCCCTCGGACGCTGCGTGGTCACATAGGGAGCTCCACCAAAGGCCCCATTGCCATGGTTTGCATGCCGCCTCCCCTCCACTTAAGCACAGCCCTCACACGCTGCGTGACCCCATCGGGAGCTCCACCGAAGGCTCTAATGAAATGGTTCGCATGCCGCTCACCCTCCTCTTGGAGACATCCTTCACACGCTTCGTGGCCCCATCGGGAGCTCCGCCGCAAGCCCCAATACCATGGTTCGCATGCCGCCCACCCTCCACTTTGGCACATCCCTCACACATTCCGTGGCCTCATCGGGAGCTCCACCGAAGGCCCCAGTGGCATGGTTTGCATGCCGCCCCCCCTCCACTGTGGCACATGCCTCACACATTCCGTGGCCTCATCGGGAGCTCCACCGAAGGCCCCAGTGGCATGGCTTGCATGCCGCCCCCTCCCCCCCACCCCGCCACTTTGGCACACGCCTCACACGCTGCGTGGCCACATGGGAAACTCCATCAAACGCCCCAGTGGCATGGCACACCCCTCACACGTCTCGTGGCCCCATCGGGAGCTCCACTGAAGGCCCCAGTGGCATGGTTCGCATGCCGCCCCCCCCTTCCACTTTGGAACACCCATCACACGCTGCGTGGCCCCATCGGGAGCTCCATCGAAGGCTCTAATGGCATGGTTCGCATGGCTCTCTCCCTCCCCCTTAAGACACCCTTCACGCATTCCGTGGCCTCATCGGGAGCTTCACCGCAGGCGCCAATGTCATGGTGTGCAGGCCGCCCCCCCCCTCCACTTTGGCACACCCCTCACACGCGTCGTGGCCCCATAGGGAGCTCCACCGAAGGCCCCAGTGGCATGTTTTGCATGCTGCCTCCCCTCCACTTTGGCAAATCTCCCACACGTGTCGTGGTCCCATCGGGAGCTCCACCGCAGGCCAGAGTGGCATGGTTCGCATGCAGCCCCCCTCCACTTCGGCACACGCCTCACACGCTTCGTGGCCTCATTGGGAGCTTCATCGAACCCCCCAGTGCCATGGTTTGCATGCCTCCTCCCCTCCACTTTGGCACACCCCTCAAAGGCCCCAGTGGCATGGTTCGCATGCCGCTCCCCCACCTCTTTGAGATACCACTCACACGTTTCGTGGCCCCATCGGGAGCTCCACCGAAGGCCCCAATGGCATGGTTCGCATGCCGCCCGTCCTCAACTTTGGACGCCTCTCACACGTGTCATGGCCCCATCGGGAGCTCCACCGAAGGCCCCAGCAGCAGGGCCCTCATGGCGGCCCCACCCCATGACGGCGCTCCTTTTGCGCGTTTCGGGCCCATAGGGAGCTCCACCGAAGGCAATTCCCATATCATGCGGGTCTTTCGCCAAGATAGGATTTGTCCTTTCTCTTTCTTTCTCTCTTGTTCCGCTCCCTCACCCCCTTTCGCTTCCTTTCTCTCTCCACACGATCCTCCCCCAATCCAATCCTTCTCTCCCCTTGCCTTCGAGCCCCCGCTTCGGACCTCGACGCAAGAGCCCCGTTCCGCTTCCGTGGGAGCGATGAAATTTGGGCGCGCTGCCGAACACCCTGACCGAAGGGGCACCAATCGCGATCAGAAGGGCTTGCAGAGGCCAGCCTCGACCAGAGCGGTCATGGAAGGACAGGCGGAGCACAGTCAACTTAGCATAGGAACGCCAGGAACAAATCCTTTCTTCGGCCCCGGGAGCGCCTGGCTACACGAGGAGCGCTGGAAGAACAACCATGGAAGAACTCCAAGAACCGCAAGCCGCTTTCGAAACCGAGCTGCTCCTTAAAAACAGCGTCGACACTGTGGGCAAGCACTTGACCCATTGTGCATGCGCATCTGGGGGCGCAGGACAGTGAGGCAGCTGAGACTGCGGCCAGGGTTGTACGAGCTGCAGTTAGCAGCGCGGTGAGGTCGCACAGAAACAGCACCTGCATGCATGGCATGGTCAATTCCAAAGAACGGCGGCTCGCTGGCGATGGCCTCTCTGGCGGTGTACGCTTCGTCGTCCGCTGGCCGTGGCCAGGCGTCGGCCACTTCCCACTGCGATGCGAGCACGCAGGGGTGCGAAGCCGCTCTCCGCCCACCCCTCTCCTCTCGCATGCATCGCGATCCTCCCGCCCTCCCCCTTCCCTCCTCCCGTGCATCCGTGCCTGGCTCCCTGCTTACCATCCTCCTCGTCAGCCTCGTCAGCCTCATGAGGCTCCTACGCTGCCTGTCCGGTTGCTGCTGGCCTCGCTGCCCGCCGCCCCCCCGGACAAAGTACGAGAAGTAGAAGAGCACCGTGAAGGGCAGGCTCTTGCAGGACTCCTGTGCGCGAGGTGCGCAACGAGGAAGCCCGTGCACCAGAGGACGATGCCTATGCGCAGACGGAGGCATTCCAACCGAAAGAGCTCGAACCGACCCGGATAGGAAGGATCCGCAGTACGGATGCAGGAGCCTTGGAAGGCCACTTCGATGCTTTCCGAGCGGGGCGCGGCCAACGGAAGCGGGCAAGGATGGACCGAGGAGGCAAGGATGCGAGGGCACCCTTGGAAAAGGTTGCCCATCCTTACCATGCGGGCTGGCTGTACAGTCGGGCCGCTGAAAGAAGGAACGCAAAATAAGGAACGAAGCCCCTTCTTGGCCCTGTAAGCGCCTCCGTGCCCCAGGAGGGTAAGAGGAACAGCGCTGCAGGAACCTAAGGAACATCGAGCCCCTTCCGAACCCAAACTGCTCCTCATTGCAGCGTCTTGACTGTAAACGTAACCGCGCGTGCTCAAGACAGCCGTCGAGGCCCCCGGCAACAGTGGAGGGGAGCCGAAGAGAGGGGAGGGCGGCTGGCTCCGGGCGACGTACGTCGGCGTGGCCTCGGCGATGCACCGCCGACGCATCGGCGAAAGACGACAAGGGCCCCCAATGTTTGGTCGGGCCTGTCCCCCTACAGGGGGATTTTGGACGAAAAATTAGAAATACTCCAAAAGCATACTCAAAAGATGCCTAGACATGCTAAACAAATTGTCCCCAGACTAGTTGTTACTATTCTTGAACCTTCCCCCTGTAGAGGGACAGGCCCGACTTAATCAACCCCAATTGCCAATCCACAATTCTAGCGACCCTGACGAGTGAGCCGCGACATGTTGCCGTGGCGACGAGTGGAAGACCCCGGGCGCCCTGAATACGTCGGTGCTGGGGAGCCAGCACTCATGACGAGCGAGCGAGACACACCTATGCCCATAGAGGGCACGGAGGCGGCCATGGTTGCGTGTTGTTCGATGGGGGTCCCCGCTCGAACGGAAACGCCCCTCGGGGTCCGACGACCCACACACTGATACCCATAGCCGGTCCCCCTTCCTCCGACCCCTCGATGGGTACGGGTGCGTGTTATTCGCTCGTCAAGCCACTTACCAGCCTCGAACTCATCCCTGTCCCTAAGATTGACACGCCAGAAGGCGAGGACCATCTTAGGGGTGCGCCCTCAAAAAAAAAGGGAATCCCTCAGGTTGGCACCGTGATGAGGAGATGCCCAGCATGGGGATAGGGATATGTTCCAGGCTGGTAAATTCCCTATCCCTAAGATTGACACGCCAAAAGGCGATGACAGTCTTAGGGATGCGCCCTCAAAAAAAAAAAATCCCTGAGATTGGCACCGTGATGGGGAGATGCCCGGCATGGGGATGGGGCTATGCTCCAGGCTGGTATCGGCTACACGTAGGAGTGACCCTGGGTAAGAGTGACCATTGGTGCGCGGCTTTTTGGGGGCCGCGGGAGGGCCAAACACAAGCGCGCAAGACGCCACTGCCGCCTCGCGTTCGGCGATCGGGGCCCCCAGTGGGCCCGCACCAAAGGTCACTCCGGCGTAGGGTCACTCTTACGTGTCGTCGATGGTAAGTTACTTCCGCGTTCGTCACCGGGCTTCTGCCGACCTGGCGCTGACCAGCGCCCGCGGACCCCTCCGCCGAGGGCGGGGGTGCTGCCTCGGGGGGGCGAGGCCGCGCCCTCGAGCGCCCTGCGCGGGCCTCCCGGGCGGCGCCGCGGGTCCAGCTGCACGTCGAGGCAGCTCCGCGGGGCACCGACTTGGGCGATCTTGGGGGCCTCTTGGGCCGTCTTGAGCCGTCGGAATGCAGAAAAGACGTAAACTTCAAAAACCAAAGGAAAATCAAGGATTTTGGCCCCTGCGGGCCCTCCTGGAGGACCTCTTCGAGGCCTCTTGGGCCGTCTTGGAGGCCTCTGAGGGGCCTCTTGGGCAGTCTTGGGCTCTGAAGGGATCGGGCTGGGAGGCCTTTGCGCTGGCGCCTGCTGAATGCAGCAGGCACACACACACGATGGAACACCCTGGCTCTGTAAGAAGAGAGATCTAGGCGCACGTCTGCCGTGGAGCCTCGAGCTCCTGGACATGCTCCACGGAACTGCTGTGGGCCCCCCACGGCTCACGGCCATCTTGGGACACAGAGCACTTCCGTCAGCACCTGCTGGCGAGCCAGTTTCACAGCTGACGCGCCTCCTGTCTACAGAGCAAGTACGCCAAGGACCACCCGGCACTGCGCTTCGCGCGCGGGGCGCGTATAGAGCGGAGCAAGGTCTGATCTGCGCCCCCGCGCCGCTCAGGTGGAGAAGGGAGCGGAACTCTCCAGCCCAGGCCCCTGTGGCGCGACGTGCGCCCATCCTCGCGCCCCCGCGGGTGACCCCGCTGCACTGCCAGACGCCTGGATGCTGGTCCCGACACCACCCACTTGGGAGTCCCGCAACGGTGCGGGGACGGACAAGTGCGGTGACCTCGAAGTCCCCCCAAAGACCTCACCGCAAAGTCCGTCACCGCACGGTCCTGGGACCCCGGGGGCCCCTGTCGCCCGAGGCGTCCGCGGAGAGGGACTCGAGTCCCAAAACCGTGCGGTGACCCCGAATCCCCACCGACTCACCGCACGGTGTGGTCCCCACCCCCTTTGGGGGCTCCCGAACCAGTGTCGCCGGTTGCCGCCACCGGGGACGGCTGATCCCAGCCTCGGCGACGGTGGTAAGGTCGAGGCCTCTCAGTTGCCAGGAGGAAAGCCGGCATCCACGGGGGACAGCTGATTCCGGTCTCGGCGACGGTGGTAAGGTTGAGTCTCCTCAGTTGCCAGAAGGAGTGTCGCCATCACCGGGGGACCCCCCCTTGGGTGGCGTGCTGGAGCCACTTCCTGGGCCTCCGACCCCACACCGCCTGCTGCATGGGCGCTGCGAGTGGCTCGTCGAGGGCCCTCTCGTTGCCGAGGGCGTGCTGAGAGCACCTCGTTGCACTGTGCGGGCAGGGCGCCCCGCGACGGAGGGAGGAGGCGGAGGGACTGACGTTTCTTTCCATATTTATAATATGGAGTTTGTGGCTTATTAATGTTATTCTTAGTTTGGTTGTTATTATCACTATTACTTCGAAGCCATGGTGACCATGGTGGTTGTTGTTGGGAGGGGTGCGCCGTGGCGTGCCTGGGGCTTCGGCAGGGTCGGTCTGCTGATCTTGCATGGCGCGCCCTTGCGGCAGGTGGCAGGCCGCACCGCTGACGCTGCGGGCCAGATCGGCCCGACAGCACGTCGAGGAAAGGGGAGGAGGGATCGCGGGCGGCCAACATGGGGGGGGCGCAGATCATGGCCGGCGGCATGTGCACGGCCCAGGGGGGGGCCGGGGACGTATTGAAATAAGAAGAGGCGCCAGGAAGTCTGGGGAGATATTGTGGCCCCCGCTGTGATAGCCACCCCCCCTAGTCATCACCCCCCATCCCTGGCCATCGCTCGGACGTCCATTCCCTGTGCTTTTTTCGGTTTCGTGCGTGGCTTGTTCGCCAAATGATCAAGGCTGCTCCTCGATGGTCCTCGCCGAGGAAAAAAATGCACACGTCCGAGCGATGCCAGGCATCCTTGCCGCCCCCGAGAGAGAGAGGTGCACCGAACTCCCCACCTGGCCGGGCGGCCCCCGGGACGGCGGCGGGCCCGCGTGCGCGCACGCGGGGCGGCGCCTCCCCGCTGGGGCTGGCGCCGGCACCCGAGCACACTTTATCTTCCACAGATCATGCGCAGCGGGGCAGGCGAGCCGTCCGGCACGTCGCGCCGTGATTGAAGGAAGGTTTTGGCCCAGAAGCCGCACGAGGACCAGCATGCGAGGGAGGAGGAGGAGACAACGAGCAGGTTTGGGCACCAAGGCCTAGCTGTCCAGCACGTCGCGCCGTGATTGAAGGAGGGTTTTGGTCCAGAAGCCGCACGAGGACCAGCATGCGAGGGAGGAGGAGAACACGAGAAGGTTTGGGCACCACGGCCTGGTCGCGCGTCGCGGCGGCGGCGGCTGAGCGGCAACCGCTTGCTGAACCTTCCCTCCCTGCCTTCTTCTTCTCCGGCACCCTCTTCTCTCTGATCCGCAATCGCAAGGCGCTGCGTACAATCCGCAATCCATAAAAGCTGCTCGAGGCTGCAGCGAGAATCGGCGCCGAGTTCCAAACCAGAAACACCGTCACGGCGGTGACTATAACAAAAGAACCGAGGAGAAACGATTCCCGACTGGCATTGAACATCACATGGTAAGATAATGGAGGGATTGAAGTCTTGGTTTCGCGCTAACGCTTGCCAGGAGGACTGGGCTGCTCATGTATGTGTTTCCGCTGGAAGCTCAGTACTGAGCTTCCAAGATCAGCTACTTGATACATGCACCACGGCTCGGGAAGCCCTTCCAAGACGAGGGTCGCCTCGACCTCACTCGCGGGCATGAAGGTCTTGAAATTCCTTCGTCCACCAGCGCAGCCCGACACTTGTGTGCTTCAACTGTACGTTGACGTCGCCGCCGTGAAGCGTGGCGGCGCCCGTCTGCAGAAACCAGCCAGCAGCCTCAAGCAGTAGCCTGAACCCAGCGGAGGGTTTGCTCGTCAGGATCCCGCGAGCAAAACCGCATAAACACAAACTGTTGGAGGTCCGCGCGGACATCTTGAATCGGCGTTGGCTCTACTGTGCCTTGGAAACGCCCAATGCGATTCCTTGCAGTTTCCAACTCTACGCCTTGTGGGTCAGCAGCGGGGACATGGAAACGATGAATAACGGAATCGGAACAATACACAACAGTGAAAACTACTCTAAAACGAATCGGCGCAAGCTGCAAACGGGAAGGACCCCCCCCCCAAGATAGGAATGATGCTAAACGCGGGGCGGCGCAGCGGCCGTCAACGGCTGCAGGCAGCAGCAGGAAGCCGTAGCAGCAGCAGGCAGCAGCGGCAGGTAGCAGCAGCACCGGGCAGCACGGGAGGAAGCCGGGGGCTGCAGCGGGCCGAGGAGGTGCCACAGTGAAGTCTCTTGGAGAGCGTGTCGAGCTCTTAGCGCGCGCTACCGGTCAATCGCTGTCCGACCCACCTGGAGTGGGGGGCTGGAAACGCCTTGAAAACGCATTGGAAACGCACTGGGGAGGTTCTCAAACAGGCAACTTCGACCCCTGGCCCAGGGGAGGCGAAAACATGGAAGATGTCGCCACCGCCGCTTCGGCCGCTGTTGCGCCGCCGACGCCGCCGTTAGGACACTGACTTTCCACTCTCACACGCACTGAAGGACACTGACACTGACTCTCCGGCTATGACGCACTCTCCGACTCTCTATCCAAAAAAGACTACTCTGGTTCACCTGCTGCCCGCTGCAGCCGCCAACTCCCTGCTTGATCGTGCCTGCCGTTCCCTGCTGTGCGCTGCAACTGCCTGCTTGTTGCTGCTGCTGCCTGCTGGTGCCTCATTTCCGCCTGGTGACTGACAATGCACGGCCAGACAAAACAGTACTGGATACAACAGAGCACGTTGCAAGGCAGACCTGTAAACGATGAACAAACAAAACTGGACATTAAAAAACGTTCCCTTGGATTGGCGTCGGAAATGATCCAAAACTGCATTGCCACGGAGACCTGGAAACGACTTAAAACGGCAGCTGGAAACTATGAAAAACAAGTTTTCGAATGAAGGCTGGAAGCTATAAAGAAACGCCCTGGGCGCTTGCAAGACACACTACGGCGTTGGCCACCGGCGGCGCCAGATCCAGCACCGATCCAAGAAATCCGCGCGGACCTCCGAAAGCTTCGTTCTGCTAAGGCCCCGCAGCCCACACCCCCAGGCTCATGCCTTACGCTGTCCCCCAAGTCCAAGCCATTATCGCATGACCAGTTTTTCATCCTGGGCTACCTTTTGACGGTCCCAGGGCCTGGCGAGGGCCCCAAGGGGACGAAAACGGCCACAAAAGCCTCCGCCGGTCCTGACTTTGTCCGCGACGCGAGCGTCTGTCGGGTGTGCCGCTCGGGAGGCGCCTGCGAGGCCTTCTCCTTGTCCAGCCAGGCGTGGATATTAGTCTCCCGCACGCGCGTTGCCTGCCCCGCTCCAGTGGCCTCCGACAAGAGAACTCCGATCGGGTCGGAGATCTACTGACCCGGGTCAATCCAGACCCGGATCAGTCAGGCTTCGCAGGATCCTGCAAGATCCTGCAGGATCCTGCAGGATCTTGCACCCAAGCCCAGGTCAATGCGGCACCAGTCCTGCAGGATCCTGCGGGATCCAGCGCTCTGAGTGGCCCCCGCTTGCATTGACCCGCCTCTTGAGCCCCGATCGGGCCCCGGAGCACTCCGACCGGTGTCACTGCAGGCTGGTTGCCTGGCCGGTCCATCGAACGAGCAGAGGTCTGCCAAACGGGGCGGGGAGCTCGGTCCGGCCCCTGATCGGTGGGGGGAGCCCTGCGCCTCTGGGGTCAGATCTGGCAGGCTGCATCTATGAACTCCTTTGAAGGAGGCCACCAGGGCGGACTGGCCCCGACTGATTCCAGGACTAGGCTGGGTGAGTCATGATCCGGCAGGATTGCATGGGAGTCTGCCAGATACGGCGGGTCTGCGAACACGGATCTACGAGCGCCGATGCTGAATTGAACCTCCCAAGCCGATGCTGAATTCAATCTCCTGGGAATGGAGGCATCCTGAAGGGAGGCTTCGAAACCGTCCGAGGAGAAGACCCACGCCGCGACGACGCCACGACGCCTGCGTGGGCCTCGGAAAATCGCGTGGGCCATTCAGAAAGTAACGATCGCGAACTTCAGAACGTACAAATCGTAGGCTGTGTGGGCTGTCGTCCAGCTCCAGGCCGCTGACGGCGTTCCACCTCGAGCGCCCGCGCTGGGGTCAACCGCCGCGTCCGCGCGGCGAGTTAACCTGTCGTGCAATGGACTGCCAACGTCTGGGATGAACTTCTTCGATAGGCTACAGGGCAGTTTTTAATACATAAGATTTGCTTTTTGTTTGTCATATTTAAATACATGATTTATGTATGGATAGATGTATGCATGAACTAATCGTTGTGGTTGATGTTAAATGCCTGCATGTTTAATACATGATCCGCACGCGGAGCATGTATTAAAGACGGCACTGTACTGAGCCCGGCGTCTGCCCACCTCCCCCAAAGAGCAGGCGGCATCCTCTGGACTCCCGACGACGAACCGAAACAAGAAGCGAGACCTCCGGCGCCACGGCTTTTTGCGACGTCGGGCGCCTGGGGGCTCCCGCCCCCGGTGTTCGAGAACGGGCTTCGCGCCATGAACTGCTTTGTTGAGCAGGGACCGACCGTCCCGGCATTCCTATAGTCATACCACGAAAAGTTCTTAGAACCCAAAAATGTTCTAAGAACAGAAACAATGCTCGTAGAACCTAAACCCGGTGTGTTCAAACAAGACAGTCCCAGCCAGAAATGCTCTAAGAGCATGTCGTGGAAACCGCCAGAGGTCCTTAGCACATTGTTTGGTAGGGCTATGGGCGAGCCGGGACGCTTCGCCACTGCTTGACTTTGGGGACGCCGGGGCCCCAGGCGACCTACGATCCGGCACCCCTTGGTTGGCGTGTCGCCGCGGCGGCCCCCGACGACGCGCAGCGCCCTGCGAGCGGACAGATGGCGTGTCGCTCCGCTCCGCGGGGCCGGTGGAGAGCGTGTCGAGGCTCGGCAGGGGCCAGAAGCGGCGGAGCGGCGCGCCGTCCGGACGCTCCCGAGCGTCAGCGGGGGAAGCCTCGCCGCCATGGTTGCTTTTTCAGGGCGCTCGGGGACGCCGAGAGGAGGGGCGCCGTTCAAGGAGTCGATTGCGGCCCCGGGCCCTGGATCCACCGCTCCTCGGATACTGCCCTCGACTCCTCGCCTCACCTTCCCGCACCTCCCATTCCCTTCCTCCTCCTCTTCCTCCTCCTCCCCCTCCTCCACGTCCCTCCGTCGAATGGATTCCCATTCATCTCCTCCACTCCCCACCAGCTGGATCCTTCTCCCTCCCCCCTCCCCTCCTTGTATCGTCCGCAATTTGCTCTCGCTCTCTCCGGAGTGAAGGAGGAGCAAGCAGCCGAAGAAGGGAGGATCGAGAGGTGAGGGGGATGATCATCATCAAGATCGAGCGCTGTGCGAGACAACACTCCTACTCATGTATGACTGCTGGGCCTCTGGGGCCGGGGGTATTGCAGAGCACCCCGCCCCACCGAATGAGCCCAAGGCTCCATCCTCTTGGTGCCTTCCCGAGGTGGCCCACATGGGATCCCCTCGGAGGCCCAAAGCTTGTTGATCAAGGTTGGGTTGACCAGTGCATGCCTGTACTGTGCAAGCTCGGTCAAGCCCACTGCTCTTTCTTGTTGAAAGTCTTCTGACCTCCGCGGGCTTGTGAATAATGGTCCTTATCGTGGCAGGTGCACCCATGGTTACAGATCGCACAGTGTGTTGACTGGTACCAATCAGGGAGGCAGCTTTCGTGCTGCCGCTGCCAGGCAATATCCCCCACCCCTCTGCTCCATCTTTGCTCATGCTTTTGGGCGGCGCACGGTTAATGTTTTATTGCCAGTCTCGGATGCAGATGGGAGCGAAGTTCCTGAAGGGGACCTGGCGCATCTTCAAGTGTCCTTGACCCCATATTTTGACGCGCAAGGGTTCAATCAATATAGAAACGACATCAGACCCGTCTGATCACTTACCCACCCCCACTTCTCCCATCCCTCTCTCTCTCTCTCTCTCCCATGCAAAAATTGAGACAGCATCCTGCGAGTCGGAGCATTCACTGTGGTTGGTGCGCAGCGCAGCAGGCGAAGCGGGAGGGGGCAGAAGAGGAGGAGGACGAGGCGGAGGAGAAGCAGGCGTGCGGGAGAGCCTGGAGAGCGCCGAGGGAGGAGGGGGCAGCGGCAGCAGAAGCGGCAGGAGGAGCGGGAGCAGGCGGTGCACGCCCTGCACGCCCGCGGGCAAGCAGCTCCCCGCACCCGGGCAGGGTCCGGCGAAGGCGGGATGTCGACCACGGTGGCCTGCGGGGGGGGGGGACCGGCGGGTGCCTCCCTCCGCAGCTCTGGCGGCCGGGCACCGCCCGCGCCGGAGGTGCCTCCCCCACCGCCCGCGTGCCGAGGGCGCTCCCTCCTCCCTCCTCCCTCCTCCCTCCCTCCCTCCCTCCTCCCTCCTCCTCCCTCCTCCTCCCTCCTCCTCCCTCCTCCTCCCTCCTCCTCCCTCCTCCCTCCCTCCTCCCTCCTCCCTCCTCCCTCCTCCCTCCACATTGTTCCCTTCCCCTCCCCCTCGGTGCCCCATGCGCTCCCGACGCGCCCCGCCGACTACCCACGTCCTGCTGGCCGCAGCCCGCCGTCGACGAAGAAGAGGAGGAGGAGGAGGAGGAGGAGGAGGAAGGAGGGAGGAGGGAGGAGGGAGGAGGGAGGAGGGAGGAGGGCGCGAGGAGGCGCTCCCAGGAAGGCGAGCCTCTCCCCCCTGGCAGAGGCCGAGAGCTCGAGGGGCGCAGGGGTCCAGATCACGACGGCTGGCATGTCTCTAGTCCTTGGCCTCTGGGGGCCGGGTTCGGGCCATGGGACCTGGAAGACGGCGACGCACGACGCAACAACTGTCCCAGAGATGGGGTCGGAAGGTCAAAGAGACCGTCTTTCACACCCGGATTGCCTCTGAATGTGGGACTGGGCAAGGTACCCACCTCCAGAGGATTGCTGCGCCGTTGCCCCAGGGGCCTCCCGATCTCACCAGAATTGCAGTTTTCGGAGCCAGGAGAAAGACCGACACGAGTGGAACGGTGGACCGCATCATCAGAGGAGGGGGGTGGGGTTGGGGGGCGGAAGGGGAAGAGGACCAACAGAGGAAGAACGACAAAGTAAGTGAGATGAGGAAACAGATGTCAGCGGGCTTAACTCAGATCTGAAGCCGAATATGAGAATCATGAGGATAATGGGAGCCAAGAGAGACAACACCATGACCATGGACGGGGGAACTAATTTCGAAATCGAGCGCCTGGGGAAACCGTGGGGCCCTGGGCGGACAGTGGAAAAGTGCAGACCGTTGCAAAACGTGACAGCACAGCGAAAAGCAGTGAGCAGTCCAGGATTGCTACAAGACCACCCTTCGGGAGATAAAGAGGTGGACAAGCACGGCTTGCGAAGAACAAAATACGTAGCCCCCCGCAGTTGCGGATAAGAGTGAGGGGGCGGCGGGGACGTCTGCAGTCTGCGAGGCTCTAAAGAAGCCCGCCGCAGGCGCAAAAAATTCAAGATATGCAACAAGACAGCCGAAAACGCCGATTTGTTGTTAAAACATTGTAGGTGGGTCGCGGGTTGGGTCGCAAGGGGGTCGCGAATGGGTCGGTGGTGTGTCTCGGGTGTGTCGCGGGCCAGCTCGCGGGTGGGTCGCGGGTGGGTGGCGAGCGGGTCGCGGGGTGGGTCGCGGGTGGGTCGCGGGGTTGGTCGCGGGTGGGTCGCGGGCCGGGTCGCGGGGGGGACGACGACAACAAACCACAACAACAATAACAACAACAATCAATTTAAGACTGTTCGCCCTTATCTGCTCGAGAATCCAATAACGCGTATTTCCCAAACCCTCGATACCCGCCCTCTTCGTCTTCGATCGAGCCCCTTTTACGGGGGGGGTGTACCTTTCTTCCCTGCAGGCCGGGCCCCGGCAAGCGGCGGGGCGGCCTCGGACCGTCGGCCTGGCCAGCGGCAACGCTGATCGGCGGGGCGGCCGCAGACCGTCGACCCGACCCCAAGAGGGACGGACAGGGGACCGACCACGACGACGACGACGACGACGTCGACGACGACGGCGACAACGACGACGGCGTCGACGACGAGCGAAAGCGAGAGCAAGAGAAAACGACAGCAGACCCACAAGAACGCGAAGTAGGCCACGAAGGGCGACAGCGGGGACACGAAGGGCATGCATATGGGGCCACAACGGGCGCGAACGAACGGGGGCCACGAAGGGCATATGTACGTACACTGGAGGGCAAGGACGGGGCCAGTGAGGGCAGCAACGGGGCCAGGAAGAGCAGCGAGGGGGCCACGAAGGGCGACAGCGGGGCCACGAAGGGCATGCATATGAAGCCACGACGGGCGCGAACGAACGGCAGCCACGAAGGGCATACATATATGGGGCCACGAAAAGCAGCGAGGGGGCCACGAAGGGCAGCGAGGGGGCCGCGAAGGGCTGCAACGGGGCCACGAAGGGCTGCGAAAGGGCCACGAAGGGCAGCGAGGGGGCCACGAAGGGCTACAATGGGGCCACGAAACAAAGCGAGGGGGCCACGAAGGGCTGCTACGGGGCCACGAAGGGCAGCGAGGAGGCCACGAGGGGCTGCAACGGGGCCACGAAGGGCAGCGAGGGGGCCATGAAGGGCTGCAACGGGGCCACGAAACAAAGCGAGGGGGCCACGAAGGGCAGCCAGATCCCGATTCCTTGGTAATCTGTGAGGGAGTCCCTAACGTGAGCGCGATTCCTGGGTGCCTGGGTGTCGGGAGCGCGGCGCTTGAGTAAATTGCAAGAGTGTCCAACGCAAGGACGCTATTCTTCAATACATTGCAAGGAAATCTCCAGCGAGAGCGCGACTCCAGAGCGCCGGGAGAGCGACTCCTGAATAACTCGCGAGGAAGTCCTAAGCGAGAGCGCGATTCCTGACTAAAATGCAGTCTCGGGCGGGAGCGGGGGTCCTGGCTAAATTGTGAGGAAGTCTCAGGCGGGAGCCGTTGTTGTTGTACCCCGGGGGCCAGGCAGGGTACGAGCCCCTGGAAGGGCACTGCAATCGAGAAAAAACAGTATGCACCGGACGGGGGGGATCAACAATAATTAGTCTTCAGAAGTGAGTGTTCAACAACAGCAACAAGACCAACAACAACAACAACAAACAACAAACAACAAACAACAAACAACAAACAACAAACAACAAACAACAAACAACAAACAACAAACAACACTCAACAAACAACAAACAACAAACAACAAACAACAAACAACAAACAACAACAACAACAACAACAACAACAACAACAACAATTACTAGCACGTGGGGACACACCGTTCTCACCAGTGCTAGGGTTTTCATAAGAGGCGGGCAATACCCCCACCTTGTGGGGGGGGCGGTTCAAGCTCTACCAAATTTCCAAACGACTCTTCGCCACCACCCACACCCAGCTTCCCGCCCTATGACGTTCGGACACTTCACTTCGTGGCATGCGGACGACCGTGGCTACTATTCAGGGCCCCGCGGCCGACGACGACGGCGTGCGCGCGCGAAGAAAAAACGAATGTGTCCCGCATGGTATTATTTGACAGGGATGATGGCCCTGGCAGGTGCGCAACCGTTGTTGCAGAAGTTCGAAAAAGTTGCTCGCAAAAGCCCGTTTGACAGAAATGTTTAAAAAGTGTTGGGTTTCCTACGAATCCGCAAGAGCGCGCGGGATGAAATTTTGACATTTTTTTTTTGAAAAACCATTGGTTTTTTGATGTTTTTATGTTAAAATCGCTACGAAAACTAAGGTTTTGGAAGGATTTCGTCTTGCGCGCGCGAATGTCCACTTTACCTTATTTTTTGCAAGGGATTCTTGAAGTTTGGTTATGTTAGAACAAGAAATGTCCACTTTAGCTTATTTTTTGCAAGGGAAAACCGATCGTAACAACACAACCGGATCCGGACTCCCCCGTTTTGCCTGAGACTTCCTCACGAAAATGATGAAAATGAGGCTGCGGCCTAGGCGCGGCGGGGGGGTCGTGCACCAGGGGCCCCAACAATAATTATTCTTTAGAAGTAATAATGTTCAACAACAACAACAGCAGCAACAACAACAACACCACCACCAACAACAACAACAATAACAACGCAACAAGCAGAATCCGCGCCACGGATCCGCACGTAGGCCACGCACCCAGGCACAATGAATGACCGTTCAGCCCCCTCACTCTGCTTATTAAAAATGGAACATTCGGAGGTCTGCGCTGATTTCCTGGATCGGCGCCGAGCCCCCCCCCCCCTGCCTGGCGTGCGGAGCCCGCCAGGGGCGGCGCTGGAGGCGCCGCAGCTCATGTGTTTCAAGAGTTCCTCATAGGAGCATGATCATTCTTGGTATGATGCGTAGGACTTGGTTACCAGTCATCATGTCACACATATTATGTTGGCTGCCTCTGTTTCCTGCGCGTTTGATTAAATGTGAGGATGGCATTTCTCTTAGCAGCCTTATTACGACCTGAATACGTTATTCCTCTGCTATTCCTCTGTCTCTCTCCTTCTTGTCTTTCTCTCGCGCTCTGTATCGCTCTCTCGCTCTCTTTTTCTCTCTCCCGCTCTCTCTCTCTCTCTTCCTCTCTCTCTCGCTCTCTCTCGCTCTCTCTCTCTCTCTCTCTCTCTCTCTCTCTCTCTCTCTTTTCCATGATATATCCGCACCGCCGCGCCTCTGGCACGAAGTGGAGTTTCCCAAGGCTCACTGCTGTGCTGCTGCTGCAACCAGGATTGTAGTTCCTTAAGGGCCTTGACCACAAAGTTCCCGGGCGCTCCCGGGCGCTCTCAGGCCCTCCTTGGGTGTTCCACATGGGCCTCCACGACGTATGCAACGCCCCAAACGACCTGGAGAACTTCGCGGAGCCCCTCACCAAGCGCCCAAGACGGCCAAGGAGCGCCTCTTGACGGCCCAAGAGGCCTCCAAGACGCTCCAAGAGGCTCTCAAGAGGGCCCCAAGATGCAAACATCGCTCCATTCCCTAAGGAACAATCTACTTTTAGCATATTTGCCTCCTGGGCCCCAGAGGCCCCAGAGCCCCCCAAGACGTACTTATATACTTGTACAACGTCCAAGACGGCCCCAGAGGCCCCCAAGATCGCCCCAAGACGGCCCAAGAGGGCCCCAAGAGGGCTCCAAGACCGCCCAAGGGGGCCCGAAGAGGGCCCAAGAAGCCCCCAAGACGGCCCCAGGACGGCCCTAAAGAGGAGGCCCACAGGGGGAACCCGAACGAACATTTCAAGCCTTCGGCCCCAAGACGCTCCCAGGAGGCCCCAAGAGGCTCCCAAGAGGCCCAACAACTGCTCCCCAAATTTGCACACAAGACGAGTCCCTGAGGCCTCTGACCCACAAGCCCAGCGCGGTGGCGGGATGGGCCGCAGGCCGTTACGTGTATACACGCGGCCTTATGCTATAAGTGTATTGCTGATGTGTAAATGTTGAGTAGGGCTGGGGGGTCAGGTCTGCAGAACGCCCCAAACGGACGTCAAGAAGCGCAATCAACCTGTTCGGTCAAGCTGAAATTGACACACCGTACCCTGCGTCAAGCCAAACCTTTGGACGTAAGCGAACGGTTGGACTTTGCACATCTTCGTCGGCTTAACCGGCGACGCGTTTGACCACCTTGACGTCCCTTTTTTGCATAGGAAGGCACTCTCTGACAGTCGGCCCTACTCAATGTATAAACCAAACACCAACAGAAACAACATAAGAGAGATGACGAGAGAGGAAGAGAGAAACAGAGAGGGAGAGAGAGGCAAGAGAGATAGAGAGGGGCAAGGAAGGCGACCCCCTCCTCCTCGCTCTGCCCCCTCGTCTCCTCCGGGCGGGCGGAGGCGGAGCCTTGCCGCCATTGGACCCGGAGGTGGCAGCCGCTGACGCCACCGTGTCCTCGCGCGAATGACCGCCCGGGCGGGGCCCGCTGAGAGGAGGAGGAGGAGGATGAGGAGGACGAGGAGGAGGAGGAGGAGAGGGGGATTCGGAGGGGGAGCGAAGGAAGGAGGGAGAGGAGAGGAGGAGGAGGAGAAGGAGGGGGAGGAGGAGGAGGAGGAGCAAGTACGCAACAGCCTCGATGCTTATGTATGGCCAGAGTAAGAAAGAAGAGGAGCAGGAGGGGGACTCTCGGAGAGGAGAGGAGGAGGAGGAGGAGGAGGAGGAGGAGGAGGAGGAGGGAGGAGGAGGAGGAGGAGGAGGGAGGAGGAGGAGGAGGAGGGAGGAAGAGCTGAGGATCAAGGGGGAAGGACATCGTAGGAGAGCCACACCTGCTGCAAGGTGCCACCACAGTCAACATGCATCAAGGGGCAAGAGCAGGGGGAAAAGGAGGGAAGCCACAAGACCACAAGCTGGCAGATGAAAGGCACGTACAGCCCTGCAGAGGGCGAGAGGGTACCCACCGGCGGAGGAGGAGGAGGTGGGGGGGGGAGGGAGGGAGGGAGGGAAGGAGGGAGTGAGGAGCAGGAGGAAGAGAGAGAGAGGGAGAGAGAGGGAAGCGAGGGCCAGAGGGAGGGAGGGGGGAAGGGAAGGTGCAAGGAGAGGAGGAGGGGGGGGAGAGGGTGGGGAGACGAGAGCGAGGGAGCGCGTCCCCTTCAGGCGGTCCGCCAAGCCGTCGCAGCGCGGCGCTGTCGCCAGGGCCGCTGGGTGGCAGAGCGAAGAGACGGTGTCGCACGCCTGACCCGTCCCCTCGCCGCCCAGGGCACGAGGCTCCTCCACGGGTGGAAGGCAAGCCTGCAACGAACTGCGCGAGGAGGACAAACCGGGTCGACGTCGACGTCGTCGTCGTCGTCGTGATCATTGTCGTCGGCCTCGTCGTCGTCGTCGTCGGCCTTACCGTCGTCACCGTCGGCCTCGCCGACCTCGCCGTCGTCGTTTCTCGGGGCTCTACTGACCCGGGTCAATCCGAACCCGGGTCAGTCAGGCCTTGGAGGATCCTGCAAGATCCTGCAGGATCCTGCTAGTTCCAGCGCTCTGGCTGACCCCTGTTTGCCTCGACTCCCGTCTCAAGGCTCCCGAACACGGGGATCCCTGCGAGCCACCCAGGCTCGAGGACGTTTCGGGCGCCGCGGCCGCTCTGAGGGTGTCCCAGAACGCTCTGAGGGCGCTCTGGGACGAGGAAGATCACGATCGGTCGCCGATCGCCGATCGCCCCAATCCGATCACGACGGGAGATCCGACCAAATAGCCTGTCGGGGCGGACGGCGGACCCCCCACTGCGCCGGGCAAACATGGAGGGATAGAACACGGGGTTCATGATAAAGGCTGGACGCGGAAACGTCGGGATCGACCTTGGTCATCGCCCATCTTGGTCCTCTTTAGTTCACGGATCATAATCGCGAATCGGCGGCGGCATGGACCATGACCGAAATCGGGCGTGAACGAGATCCAGCGACATCTTGATCATGGTGATCCTGTTCCTTCCCTCGAAGCCTGACCACCATGACGCCACCAGTTCCCGAGGGTGAGGAGGGGTGCCGCCAATTGCCAGACTACGGCCACACTCCGAGGCCGAGCATCCGGGAGCGTCCAAGGAAAACCCAAGAGACCCAAAAGCGGGTGCGTGAGAGAACCGACTGTCAATTATCCACGTGTGATGCGTCACTCGGGCATGTATACAGAAGTCATGGCGCCCTGTAGCGAGAACATGCCACATCCACGCGCGGTGACACTTCCTGGTGCGCTTGGCGTTCGCTGGCAAGCCGGCTAATGTTCTAGAAACAATAGCTCTTGTAAGGGCTCCGTGGCTCCCCGCTAAGGGCAGCGCATCCTCCTCCTCCCCCTCCTCCTCCCCCTCCTCCTCGCTCCTCCTCCCCCTCCTCCTCCTCCTCCTCCTCCTCCTCCTCATCCTCCTCCTCCTCCTCCTCCTCCCCCTTCTCCTCCTCCTTCCCCCTCTTCCTCCTCCCCCGTCATCCACCTCCTCCTCCTCCTCCTCCTCCTCCTCTTCATCCTTTTCCTTGTGGCTGGGCCAGTCAAGCACCCGCTACAAGGAGGGCGGCATGACACTCCGCACACACGGGGTGCAGCACACGCGCGGCGAGAGCAGGGATAACTTGTGCAAGAGTAGTGTGCAAAGTATGGAGGGAGGCTTGCTACCCCAGGCCAAGCTCTCAGTATCGAAGTGCATCTGTGCTCGAAGGTTCCTGACAACGCGGGCCATTCGAAACCTCTTGATGTCAGATGGTGGGCGGCTGCTTCTCAAACTCAGGCTCTGAGCTCTTATAGGGGAGCTTCCTCCGCACTCCAGCACCTGCACGGATGGAGGGCGGCCTCATTCGCACTCGGTGGCCTCAGCCCCGCCTCGCGTTCTCGGCTGCGGATCGCTCGGCGCAGCATGCATGTTCGTCTGCTCGCGGCGCTGGCGATCGCGGGGGCGGAGGAGCGGGCGGCGCGGAGGGGTAAAAGACATACCCCCTTGAAATGGGGAGGGGGGAAAGAGTTGACCAACGCCCCCCTCTCAATGGACGGAGGAACCGCTGGCGATCCACGTCGAACGTCGGACGTCGATTCCGCGTTGAGTCCACGTCGAAACCACGCCGAGCCCGTGTCGAGTTCGCTACGAAGCCGCGGCGAGCCCGCGCCAGACACACGGAAGAGAACAAGTTTTAGTCACGAGCGGCGAACATATCCGCGCCCCTGCGGTCTGGATTCCGGGACGCGATCCCGCGGATCCGCTGGGTCTTGGCCTTGGGGCCAGGCCCGCGAAGCCGCGGATGCGGATATGTTGTTCGCTCACCATACAAGACAGACGAGATCCCCCTTCGCCAAGTCGGAGGGGAGAACTTGCCATGAAGAGCGCGGGTCGGGTCATGAGGGAAACGGGTCCTGGACCCTAAGGCCATCCCCCGGACCAGTTCTCCACCCCGAGCCGCGTCTTTTGCCCGCCCCTGGGCTCCTTGCGGGGCTCTGGCAAACTCAGAACGGAAAAGCAACTCAGGACTCATGCGGCCCTCCTGGGGTGCGATCGGACCTGGATTTCGAAGCGAATCCAGCCGCTCCCTTCCGATGCCAGGCGGGCGTTTCCCTAATCGTGCTCGCCGCCTGGGGGACCGAGGCCCGGGGACCCCTGGTGGCGGTGGTTATCGGTACGTTGGGCCCCCGGAGGCCCGAACATGTCCATATCCGATCCGCCGCTTGCCGAAGTCCCAGAAAACCAACCCCCCCACGTCCTGACGTTGACGAAGCTCCCTCCGTCCAGGAGGGGGAGGAGAAGGATTAGGAGGACACGTGAAGGAGGAAGAGGCGGCGGAGGAGGAGGAGGACCTTCGCATGGCCTCAGGAAAGGATTCGACTCCACGCGCCATGGCGGCTCGAGCGCTTGCGAGGCTGCACTTGGGCAAGCCATAGCAATTAGAATGGGGGTTTTGAAATCCACTTGGCTCCTCTTGGGGCCTTTGGGGCACCTCCCTTCACACTAAACTTGCCACGCACTTCTGCTGAGGGCAGAGTCGAATTGGTTGAGGCATCGCCGGTGAAGCCCCTTCAACGTACGTCCAGTGTACTTGCCACACCGAGGGCTAACGAATCGTCCTCAATCTTATCAAAAACAAAAATATGGCGTCCATTGGGCTGGATGGCAAGCTTGGCCAGGCCTGTCGCGTTGCCTGGGTGCGGCCCGCGCTCTCTGACCTTAAAGGAGGCCTCGTTGATGCATCTCTAGTGACAGACCACGCAGAACCATCGGATTCTCTGGCGGCGCCAAGAGTGGGCAGCACGGGCGGGCCGAGGGGCCCCTGGGGGGGAGGGGCCGCCGCAGCCCCACGCCCAGTAGGGCCCCCGCTCGATATGGCTCTGCCTTGCCACGATGACGAGATTGATGCTGCTCCCACCGCGGGGTAGGTGGCGAGGACTGGGGCCTTCTAGCCCTCTGCCCCCCCGCCCTGGGGGCCACTGGGGGCAACCGAGAGAGGGCCTTCGAAGCATGCTTTAGGAACCGCTTTTTATTATGAGGGCGAGCCTCGCGGATTTGGGGAGGAGATTGAAGGGGCAAACGAACCTACCTCGCTTTTGACCACTTCCAAGAGCTACCAAGCGATACCAAACTACGGCCCGCACTGGTCAGGCCGCTCGACGGGGAGGCGCGTGGCATGACTCGGTTTTGCCTGGAAGCGGAAACGGGGTAGGTAATTCACGCTCTGAAGATTAGCAGCCATCTTGGCCACGCGGTCGGCTTCTGAATTCCCTGCGGCGCGCCACCAGCGATCCGAAAAGAAGGGGCCCGAACTCGCTGACTTTCTGGCGGGCTTGGACCTTATCTACCCTGGAACTTCCGCCACGACTGGCTTCGCCCCGCTTAGCACGGGGGCCTCAACCATCAGCCATATGCTTCCTGCGGGCAATACGGGGCGCGTCGCGGAAGTCTATGACCCCCTCGAACTCCGAACGCATTCTTGCTGTGCCTTTGAACTTGGCTGCCGCAAGGCACGATAACAAAACAACTCAGCTGCCGGGGCGAGGTCCGAGGAGGGGGGGGGGGGGGGGGGGGCGCTCCCCGCAGGCCCGCCACCCACATACACCTCCCCCTCACCAGCTTCTTCGGGCGAAAGGCCCTCGGCGGACCAAAACTCAAAACAACAAAAAAAGCCAAGACTCAGAAGCCTGGGAACCATGGAAGGGGGGGGCTCAGGAAAACCAGCACATTCGGCGAAGGCCTCAGGGCGACTCAGAGCACCCAGGTCGTCAGGTTCCAGACGCTCGTCTCGAAGGGGGGCTGGCGCGCTGCATTCCAGGGGCCTGTGCCTGAGGTCGTTCTCCGGGACACCGCATGGGCACTGGGCGGGGGCGTCGCAACCTGCTTCCCTAATAAGACCGAGGCTCCAGAAGGACTGAGCGAGAAAGGGGAGGGGGGTCCTTCCTGCCGAGCGCCTGCTGGGCGTGGGACAGGTCGACGGCGTCGGTGCCGATCTTTTTTGCTGCATCCCCTGCGAGATCCTCCTGCCTGGCTGCAATCAGAAAGCTCCTCAGAAGGGCTGGCGAGGTCGTTGGCAACGGAAGCCGTTTGCATGCGTGGCTGGCGAAGGCGGAAAGGTGCGTCCAAGTCCAGCCAAGCCTGTTCAAACTCAGATAGGTAGCTCCAAGAGGGCATCGAACGCTTCCCCGCCCAGCAGGAGGGGACTCAATAACGTTGCTGGCTAGACGACGAAGCTCAGGCAGAACACCTGCTGGTTTGAGGGGGGCTCTGGGGGGCCCTCCGGACAACGCAGTCCCAGTGGATGCAGGGCCCCAGAGCAGAGCCCCAAATGGGGTCCTCTAAGAGCGCCAGGTAGATGCTTCTCCAGAGGGCGGCACACTTGGGCCCAACAATCATCAGAAACATATCGCAGGCCTCTCGGAGCTCGAGTTCAGATGGCCCCAAGACTTTCGATCCAAAGTAGCCTGCTTGGTGAAGCCCTGTATTCCAATGCGCCCTGGTATCTGCACCTGCCAATCTAAATCTAAGAGCTCGTAGCCTTCGGGGCCGGAACCTCAGCTTGATGGCTCGACCTTTGGGCGTCCTCCTTGCCCTGCTCCTTGCTCTAGCTCCTGCAATAAAGACTACGCCTAGGTTGGGGGATGATGGCTCGCGGCTGCCATCGGCAGGGACCGGCCAAGCCCGCTGCCCGAGGCGAAAGGCAAGGCCAGCCTGGATCGCTGGCGAAGAGGCCGCGACAGCAGCCTTGTGCATAGCGATTTCACACATGAGATCATGAACGTCCGCTCGGCGCATGCTAGCTGAGGCCCTGACAAGATGTTGGGTGAGATGCCATATGGCCGCTGTTGTGGCTGAAAAAAACAAGAAATGATAATGAATGGCGCCGGCTGCACGCGGGGGTTGTTGACGAACCAAATACCAACTGGCGGGTGATAGCACTGCTGCGCAACAAAGGCGGCCGCCGAACATCCTGCGGCAATACCTCGCTGCGGGCATCCTGCTGGCAACGCTGAAATACGAATGGCCACGGTGCGGGAATCTTGGAACCGGTCGCAGATGATCGCCAGCGAGTCCGAGACATTCGCGTCATTGGCTCTGGCGCTCCAGATAGCTCTCCACATATTCATAATAATTGTATAGATTCAACAGCACGGCCCAATAGCATTTTCTTGTCGTCTTGGAAATGCCCCTCGGCAAGCATGGCCTGCTCAAAAACCCCTTGCCCGACTGATGTGCAATGTACTTCCAATGGTACATGTGCTCCCAAGCGCGGAACTCATCTTGGCGACGTTTGCCCCGGGCTCTCCAGAGCCCTTGCATCGCACCTATGCCGCGGTAGCTTGGACCCGGGGCAGGACCTGCCTTGTACATTTTGATGAGGACGGCCACAATGGGTCTGATTCAGGCGGGGAACTCGCCTATCCTCTCGATGGCCCTGACGAGCCTGCATGCAATATCCAACCGGGTGTCCTCCAGGAGGCGTAAGTGCCCGGGGTGGGCCCCGCCCCAAGCCCCAGCTGCGGTCGCGCTGAAACAACGGCTGGCTCGGCGAAGCTGCTCCGCCGACGTCGGTTCGAGGTCGAGGCTTCTCCCATCTGGTTCAGGAAATCAAGCTCCTGTGGCACTGCCTGCCGCGGGCTGGAAAGACGCTGCTGTTCGGCCTGCCAGACCACCGGGATAATTGTTGCTTCCGCGCGCGATGACGTTGCCAGGAGGTAACCCGATTGGACCGCCTGTGGGCCCACCCTATCCATTCGTTCATAGTGTCGTCGGCCCAGACCTTCCCGAGGGCATTGTCGCCCCCTGTCCAGAGAGGTCTCGTGGCCCAGGGCCATCGAGATTCCATTGTCAAAACCTTCGAAGACGGCGCCTGTCAGCCCAAAGTCGGGCTCCTGGAGGCGCCCAGGATCGCAGCTTGCACGCGCGTGCGCACGCTGTTGAGAAGGGCAGAGAACTCCGCGACATGCTCGAGCGAAGCTGGCGGCTGCGAGGTCTTGCTGGGCCTGGCACAGCTCCCATCCTTATATGAATCATGAGATCCCTTAACCATATGAAGGCTGCGCGCTCCTTGAACTCCACCTACCCTTGGCCTCGAGAGCTGATGCTGGCGCCCAGCCGACAGAAGGCACCTGGGCGCGATGGCGCCGACTGCGGAGCGGCGCGTCGGTTAACATGATGAGCGTGGCGGTCATGTCGCCCACGAGATACCAATATGCTTGGTCGACCGCACTGGTGAGACCTGCATTAGAAATCGGGCAAGAGGCTCGTGGGATTCTACGCAATAGGTAATGCCCCCTTTGGTCCAGAAGGTCCCCCAGAGCTTCAGGAGCACAATGGCTTCTGTCCCACTCTGGCGGGCGATTGATGGACCCATGCGAGGCCGCAACATGGATACGCTGCGGCTGCTCCAGGATCGGGATAAGATACGGAGCCCCAACCGCCATCTCCATCACGACTGGCCATGCGGACTACAGGGGTAGTCAACTAAGGCATTGGGCTGCTTCAGGAAATGCTCGAAACATCTGGACCTCAAGAAATAACCGCTCGTCGGTTTAGATTTCTTGGTGCACAAGGTGGGCTCATCTGGAATCATGGTCTGGACCGCAGCTCTGGGCAGGAACTCGGTTTGGATCACCTTAGACGGCGCAACATTGAAATCTCCAGCCATGATGTCTGGCAGCTGGTGGTTCGCGGCTATCTGCACGACGCTAGGGAGGACAGTCAGCATGGCCTCATTGAGGCCGGCGCTGTCCGCGAAGTAGACAAATCCTAGGCAGAAGGTTTGATGTCCCGGGGCCTCAAATGCAATGACAGTGGCCCGCGACTTGGGGAAATCGTCCGGCACAACTAGAGTAGAGATGCCGACATCGAGACCCGCGCGTGCTAGGATTCCATCACCCTGGAAGGCAAGCCCTTCTGGACTAATAATAGCTTGTGGCAGTGCTGCTAGCCATCCTCTGTTAGCGCGCCGCTGCTTCTCGTTATCCAAACCTTGAGATAGAATGCGTGTTTAGTGGCATCAGATGAGCTGGACCGCTTTGGTTGCTTCGGAGCGGAGAAACGTGCCCACGCCAGTTCCACTGCTGCTACTGATCGCGCAACTACTCAAGGTGTTACCCTTTTGACCCACGTCGGCACTCCTGGAGGAGAAGACGATTGCGAGCTCGGCGCCGGGCTGGCCTGCGCCTGCGCGGCCGCGTCGGAGAGGCCCTCGACGGAGGGCACGGCGGCCGCGGCGAGCAGCTCAGCCTCCTTCGTTTTGCAGCCGCCCCTGAAGTCAACCTGCATGTCAGGTGAAGCATCCTCAGGGACAGGCGAATCCTGGGCGGCGCTGCCGGGTCCGTCGGGTCCCGCGGGCTCCTGTTGCTGCTGGTGATGCTGACCAAAACTTGAGGTAACAGTAGATGCCTCTCGCTTCTTCTCCTCCGCCCAGTGCTGGTGCAGTTTGGCACTGACGCTCTCCAACTCTTCTCGAAGACCCTGGGGCACTCATTTACCCGAGCTGCCGTCCACGAGCGGGAGCAGGGTGGTCGAGGCTTGCTCGAACCTTGCGGCGGCCTCAGCCGCTGCAGCACGAGCAGGTGTAGAATGGTGAGCTTCAAGCTGGGCGATGTCACTCTGAAACTCGGCGTAGCTCTGGATGGAGTTGTCGTACGGGTCAGCTGCCCTACCGAGGCTGCTGAGGAGATTCTCGGCTTCGCCTTTCTTGGACTGCAGACGGCGCCACTGGTGCTGGAGCTGATTTGCCAAACTTCGGGTCTTGGCGTCGAGGCTCTTGCGGTTGAGAGCTTGGACCTTGGCTTGCTTGAGGTCTTGGGCCTGGACGTACTGCTTCTCCGAGGTCCCGACCGTCTTCTTCCAGAAAGCGAGTGCGGACAAGCAAATCTGAACGTCGTTTTGTTCTCCTGCTTGCTGGCCATCTCCACTTTTGCTCTCCACTGTCAGGTCCACGGTGCCGTTGTCTGCGCGGCAACCCCATCGATTGCGACGATGATTCGCACTCTGCGGCTTGCTGCCACGATCAGCCCCAGGCACGGCATCCCGATGCTGACTGGCTCGTTGGAACTCTTTGCCACAACTGCTGCAGTGTCTGTGTCCTGCGTGGTTGCTCCAGGTCCAATCCTCGCAACCAACCGTGCTGCACACCGTGTAGGGGTGCTCCTGATTCCACCACTTGGACATGGCGAGAGGGTCTGGCCGCTTGCCGCTGCGACTAGAGAAAGGAAGGTGGCGATGAAAGGATGAATGACTGGTGGCGTGTATCCTCCAGTCTGTGAGGCTGGTGTTCTCGAAGTGCCGCTGACGGCACAACCACCGGCTTTGTTCCTCCCGGGGCTGCACCATCGGGCTCCTGTCCAACGTGTACCTTTTCCTGCACGTCAACTTGGGCACCGCCTGATCCCTGGGCTTCGCCCTTTCCCGGCCGCGTGAGGCCCCGCCTTCTTCCGCCCGTTCTCTGCTCATTAAAGCTGTGCGCGTCCCGCTTAGCTTTCAGCGGAAGAGGTTCGCTCTCGCTCTCCAGATGCAAAACTGTATCCTTCAGTCTGGGTCTGGCGCCCGAGGCCAAGCCACCCACCTGAGCACCAGAAAAAAGAGCTGACCTGCCCAGCTGGCTCGATTGATGTTTTACTTGAGCCAAAATGGCTGCGCGGGAGGAGGAGAAGGAGGAGGAGGAGAGGGAGGAGGAGGGGATGAGTAGGGGGAGGTGATTCATACATAAACCCACGCTTCGACTCTGAATGCACACCCGCTCCCCTCCGGACCCGCTCCCAGGAATACATAGTCTTGAACGTTGTCAAGGCGGTGTCCCCAGAAGTCCCGACTCTCTCCCCAGCGCTATATTTTGGCCCCGAACCGTGTTTTGACGATCCCGGGGCCCGGCGGGGACCATCAGGGGTCGAAACCTCCCGTCGCGATTGTTTCACGAGGCGAGGGAGTCTGGGTCAGTACCCGTCCGCCTCCATGGCCAGAAGTAGCGCGCGGCATGGGATGGCGGGGCTGCGCGAGGGTCCAGGAAGATCAATCCCCCAGGCTCGCAGCAGGGCGAATGCAGACGACGGCAGCTCCCAATGCTTCCCTGGACCCATTCCGGGAATCCAACCGCACCAGTTGTTCGAGTTGCGTCCAGTCGTGCCGACGAGGCCTCCACCCCCGACGACCCACTAACGTTGCCTCATCTCGTCCTCCTCTGGGGAGACCAAAAGGCACCGATACCGCTACTCCCCGAACCTCTCCCGGGGTGCGTTCTGACCAGAATTTCGAGGCGAATCCAGCGGTGACGACAAGAGCCTCCCAGGAGGCCGAAAAACATGGAAAACGAGGGAAGGGTAGAGGTATGGGTACCTCTTCTTCCTCTGATGTAACGTTCTCTTATTCGGCGTTTCGACATTGAGCGGAAGTTGTGGACCTCTGCTTACTGCCACTGTTTGCAACAGTGCGGCCTGTGGGGGAGACTCCACCCGCTCGACACAGGCGCCAAAAAACAGCCAAGATCTACTCCAATGAGGTTGGAGGGGGGGGCCCGCGCCGATCGGCATAACAGTGGACCAAAAACAATGACGATCCTCTGAACCTCGGCTGCGAGGACCCCCTCACTTTGGACGCCCGAAATGGGTACGGAAAGAATGGGTGCAATGCCCGACAACAAATGTTGTCCCAAACCAACAGCGGCCGCTGCTGGGCAGGCGGCCTTCTGTCTCGAATGGGCACACGCCGCGGCGGCGCGGACAGCGAGTCCTGTTCAAAATGAAAAGGATCCGCTGTTGGGCATTGTACCCATTCTTTCCGTGCCCATTTCGTTCGTGCAGACTCCCGACAAGACGGGGGGGAGGGCGCGCGAATGTCCCGGCCAGCGGACTGCACCGTGAGCAAGTCCCCGGACGGGCGGCCCATCGCGGCGGGCGGCCTGCGGGAGGAGTGGGAGAGCACCGGGGCGGGGCCTCGGCATGCGACGGCCGCTGGCGGGAGAACTTGAAGCATGTGAGTTGCGCCGCGGGATAGCCCACGAGAGTGGCGCGCATGCCTCGTACCATATCTGTGCTCTGTTGATCGCGGGCATAAGAACATCCCCCCCAAACATCGATCAGGGCAGGCCATCCCGTCACGCGAAGACCCTTAGTAAACGCACCCCCAAACATCGATCAGGGCAAGGCTGTTTAGTAAACAACCATGGCCGTTTCGCAAACGCCAATTCTCGGGTCCGGGTGGTTGTCGTCCCTTGACTTCAGGCCCCGCACCAGCACCGTGGGGTGCATAGTTCTTCTGCTCTGAGGGCCAGAAGATGATGCACCGAAGCTCGACGACGCCTCGGGAGACGCCAATGCGACACGGTGCACACAAGTCGCCCTCGGCTTGAATCCTGAGCCTCCCGCGGATGCGTGTTGCCTATGCTCAGAGCAAATCAACGCAGTACCCATGATAACTCTGTACTCGGAAGCGGCGGCCAGAAAAGGCGGCGCACTGGCAGCGAGACGTTTCGCGCAAATTGGGGTGAGGGGAAGCGATTGGGGGGAAATTGGCTCATGGGGGGGACATTCATGTGGAATCGCGTCGACACATCGCCGATCAATTAACGATACAGTAGGAGTTCGACCACAAGAAACCTTCTACCAGAAATCCAACCCAACCCTGAGACCCCAGGACGTCCACTGTTTTTGTGGTGTGGGAACGATACGCGTTCCATCGTAGAACCATCGGAACCCAAGAAGCCCAGGGCAACCTGGAGGCAAGCAGGGTGTTTCTTGGCATGGGCTTCCACTGTCATCCCCCGATGAACCAGTCCGCAAATTCCCGGGCGAGGCGTGCGATCCGGCCCCTATCAGGCACTCGGGGGTCGATGCGTCCTCTCTGAGTCTATTCACACCAGAAAGCTCTCGTGGAAGGTTGCCGAATCCCCTTCCAGAGGACCCCACCCCATGCTCCCCAACGATGGCGAGGAACGAGCCGCGCCAGGTTGCCAAAACAGCGCCACGCCTTGGACGGGATGCTGTCCGGACCTGCAGAGACATTGCAAGTGAAGCGGATGGCCTTCTTGACATCCTGCAGCGTGACAGAGCACCTTGGGATAAAGTCGGGCGCTCTCGGGGGAACGAAGGCGGCGTCATCGTCAAGCCATGTTCTCCGGATCTCAAGGTCCGTGGCCAGGTGTGAGAAAACCTTGGACCAGTGAGAGCGCAGGTTCTTTTTGCCGTGACCTCTGAGCATGAGGATGCCGAGCCGTCCACGTCGGCGACGGCGACAATATCGCAAGCTCGACCTTGCACGCAGCGCTGCAGAATACGGTGGTTTCGTTGTCTGCGTTTGTGGATCGTGTCCGCATCCACGTCTTTCAAGACCGAATGGAGCTTGCCTAACTCGTACATGGAATGACATGATCTTTGGCTAAGTCAACGGCGCGCGGGATCCAATCTAAGCCGCCGGTGAACTGACCCGTCCTGCAGATAAAGATCGTCAACGAGGTTTGCCAAAGTAGGGTATCGCTCCATGCAAACATTGATGCTGGCGGTGCCGACTTTGTCCTCGAGCGTTGACGCGTCTGGCGACGGGGGCGCCGAAAGCTGCAGATTGTGCGAGGCATCACTCGTAGCTTGCTGCAGCGGGCTCAGTCCATTCAGGGGCGAAGCGTCGGGGTCAACCCGAATGAGAGTGTCCCATGTCAACGCAACCTGCCATGGCCAGTCAGGGTGGTCAATGGTGGAGTCGGTGGGGACTGGGTCATCCTGGCCGTTTCGCTGCGGAAATCTGCGGCGGTATAGCGGGCGTCGATGTCAAGATAAGTCCGGCTTCCAGTCCAGTGCGGCGCGAACCATCTTCGGATCGAAATTGTGGATGTCGTTCTGGTTGAGGTAAAACCTGACGATGCGGCAGCGCCAGTTGGGGGCTGCATTCGTCATGTGGGGCTGGTGGAGCTCGTGGAGCCCGAAAGATGCTTCAAACAAACGGCGTCATTCGCCAGTTGGAATCCTCCCGCGTGTCCATGCGTCCTGTCGGTGCTGCAGTTGTCGCGCACCTTTGGTCGCTCTCATCGACTACGTACCATCTGTAAATAATAGCACTTTGTCGCGTGGCCTGAGGTGCCGGGCAAGCGCAACATGCAGCGCGTCTTGTAGCTTCACGAAGGAAGGCAAACCTGCCACGAGCGTCTAAGCCAGAACCAGGCATGTCGTGCGCAGCAAGCTCCGTGCCACTGTGAAAATGATCCACATAGGTTTCGAGTGCACCGGCGTCACCCTGGAGTCGTCTGTCGGCGGCTCGGCCAGGAATGATCTGAATGCGAGCCAGGGAAGCCATGATCGAAGGCGCAACAAAAACAGTGCGAGCCGATCCGTCGCAGGCGGTTCGCGCCTGGATCTCTAGCGGCCACGCAGGCCTGGGGCGTATCGCTTCTGCCGAGCGGGCAAAAGCGAGCTGCTGGTGTATAGGTTATTCTGTCGGCGGGCCCGAGGAACGAAGGGCAGAATCAGAACCTGACCTCCCGGGAACTGCATCCGAACGGTCTCGCCCCCAGGCTGCGGGCGCACAGGGGAACCCGCAGGAACGCGCAGGCGAGAGCCTGGGCGCGAGACCTTGCGACACGCCCGGCCGGACGGCAAGGCGATCTGCGAAGAAGAGGAGTCAACTTCCCACTTGGTAAAGGCGAGGGCCTCTCTGGAGCGCCCCACATTCGCGGGAGCCTCGCTGTCAGAAGCAATCGTTTCAACAGGGCGCTTGAAGAGCGGCGCAATAAGGAAGAGTCACGTCGCAGACTTCCCAGAAGATCCCTTAAGGAACCCAGACACGCCTGCGCCCCCCCCGCTCATCTGCGTTATGTTCGCTCTCCCCCTGCTCAAATCCCTGGGCTCTCTGGCGCCACCAGGAGCGCACGCCCCGTTACCCTCCTCCTAATCTTCCCAATCTTCGTCGTTCCTTCTGTTCCTCCTCCTGCTCCCGCTCCACACCTTCCCGAACACCTTGCCCAGCCATAACCCCCCGTCCTGAACAGCACTCGGCGGATGGGCAAATGACGCACCCCTCGCATGCGACAGAAAACTGGACCTCCTCCTCCTCCTCATCCTCTTCATGCCCCTCCTCCCCCCTTCCCCCCACGCGACAAGTTTGGGTTGTTAGAGTTCAAGAACAATTGAACAGACCCCCAGGCCAACCCCACCCTGCATGCCGCGGCCGCCCGACCCCACGTTGTCCCGATGATCCCGGCTAATCCCGGGTATCCCGCCTCGCGCCCGGCCAACCCCACCCTGCATACCGAGGCCGCCAGACCCCACATTGTCCCGATGATCCCCGCTAATCCCGGGTATCCCGCCTCGCGCCCGGCCAACCCCACCCTGCATACCGCGGCCGCCCAACCCCAAGTTGTCTTGATGATCCCCGATAATCCCGGGTATCCCGCCTCGCGCCCGGCCAGCCCCACCCTGCATACCGCGGCCGCCAGACCCCAAGTTGTCTTGATGATCCCCGATAATCCCGGGTATCCCGCCTCGCGCCCGGCCAACCCCACCCTGCATACCGCGGCCGCCAGACCCCAAGTTGTCCCGATGATCCCCGATAATCCCGGGTATCCCGCCTCGCGCCCGGCCAACCCCACCCTGCATACCGAGGCCACCCGACCCCAAGTTTTCCGGATGATCCCGAGGGTCCGAGTGTCCCGCCTCGCGCCCGGCCAACCCCACTCTGCACCCTGCATACCGCGGCCGCCAGACCCCACGTTGTCCCGATGATCCCTTAGAGTCCCAGGTTTCCAGGGATCCCGCCTCACGACCTCGACGAACACGAAAGGACACAACATGACAGACCAGATCATGCCATAACAGAACAGAGTATGACAGAACATGACAGAACATAACATGCCAATAGTATAACTAAGTACAACATAACATGATAAATAACATACCATAACATAACATGACAGAAGAGAAGACGGCACAGGACACAATAACGGAACATGATCGAGCAGATCGTACCACACATTGACAGAACGTATCAGATCATGATACAGCACCACAGAGGATAAAATAACACGACAGCAGACCATAGCGACAAAGAACATTGCATAACACACAATGACGCAGCAGAGCATGACAGAACAGAACACGAGCATGACAGACCATGGCAGCACACAACACAGCCATAACACAACATCACATCATACAATCTCTGACACTTACAAACAACAGACGACATAAGACGACATAACAGAACAGAGCCGATCATAACATAACACACCCTGGTGGAACGTATCCTATCATGGCACAGCATCAGAAACACATCATAACACAATAGCAGAGCATGGCGACGCGGAACAATACATAGCACAACATGACAGAAAAGAGCATGACATAACATAACACGGGCATGACATAACATGGCATAGCCTAACACAGCAATGCCATGTCAAAGTAGGGCATAACAGATAATCCTATAACATACCACAGCAGATCATGCAATACCAGAAGACAGCATAGCACAACATAGCATACCATAACCAAGCACCACATAACAAGTCATACCATGGCGCATAATCACAGAACACACTATAAAACGGCAGCAGAGCATAGCGACACATATTAGCATAACGTATCACGATGTAATAAACTAACATCACGGACCATACCAGAGCAGACCATGGCAGAACAGAAGACGGCATTACGCAACATAACAACACAGAACCGACCATAACATGCCACACCTAGACAAACCCTGCCAAATTATGACAACGCATCACAACACATCTCATAACAGAACAACCGGGCATAGCGACGACACGCCCGACAGAACACAACATGTCACACCAGCCCATGCCATAACACAATACGAGCTTGACATACCAGGACAAGACAGGACGTAGCAATGGCATGACAACGTAGGGTATGACACGAAATCACATACTACACCAGATCGAATCATGCCAGGACATAAGATGACATAACACAACACATCATAACATAGTCGAGCATATACCATGCCACGCCTTGGCAAGACATACAGGTCATGAGGCAACATCACATATCATGTCAAAACACGACAGCACAACACAACAACACATACCAGCAGGGCAAATCATAAGGGCGATACAAAGCCGAGTCGTCAACAAACATAACATCGCAGCGCATACCAGATCAGAACATGGCATACCAGAAGACGACGAAACATAACACAGCATATCATAAACGAACAAACATAACATACCATGTCATAACATGCCAACTCACACCATGACGACAGTATACACATACCACAACACGCGAAGAAACGTATAGCGACACAAACAATCATATCTTATCATTATGTACGAAGCCAACGCGAGCTGCCAACACCATATCGGAACACATCAAGATATAGCATAACCTGGCATGACATGTCGTGCCATTGCACAGTGCCACAGAGCAACCCACACCATACAATTTCAAATCAGAAGAACATACTATGGCATAACATGGAAGACCGCGGCTACTTGGAACACGGTCGAACCGGTTTTGAACCAACAACGGCTGCTGTCGACCAATCAGGCGACCGCGCGGCGTCGAGAACAACAGCTTCAGGTTTTGGTGGGGATCGCTCGACGCAATGTATTTCCCAACCATCCTGCAGTGTTGGGTCTTCGTTTTGACGGGGCAACGCCCCGCGTTCCTTCCTCCTCCCGTTGCCCCCTCCTCCTCGCATCATCGTCATCATCATCATCATCACCCTCACGAGGACCGTGGCCCCATAGGAGCTCCACCGGAGGTCCCAGTAGCAAAGTGCGCATGGCGGCCTCGGGCCATTTCGGCACACCCCTCACGAGGATCGTGGCCCCATAGGAGCTCCACCGAAGGCGCCAGTAGCAAAGTGCGCATGGCGGCCTCGGGCCATTTCGGCACACTCCTCACGAGGATCGTGGCCCCATAGGAGATCCACCGAAGGCGCCAGTAGCAAAGTGCGCATGGCGGCCTCGGGCCATTTCGGCACACCCCTCGCGAGGATCGTGGCCCCATAGGAGCTCCACCGAAGGCGCCAGTAGCAAAGCGCGCATGGCGGCCTCGGGCCATTCGGCACGCGCTTCACGAGGATCGTGGCCCCATAGGAGCTACACCGAAGGCGCCAGTAGTAAAATGCGCATGGCGGCCTCGGGCCATTTCGGCACAGCCCCCGAAGAGCCCCATTGAAGGCGCCAGTAGCAAAGTGCGCACGGCGGCCACGGGCCATGTCGGCACGCCCCTCGCGAGGATCGTGACCCCGTAGGAGCTCCACCGACAGGCACCAATAGCAAAGTGCGCGTGGCGGTGTCGGGCCATTTCGGCACACCCCTCACGACGATCGTGGCCCCATAGGAGCTCCGCTGAAGGCGCCGATAGCAAATTGCGCACGGCGGCCTCGGGCCATGTCGGCACACCCCATCACGAGGACCGTGGCCCCATAGGGAGCTCCGCGGAAAGTCCCGGCGTCAGGAATCCCACGGCGGCCTCGGGCCATTTCGGCACGCCCCTCGCGAGGATCGTGGCCCCATAAGGAGCTCCACCGAAGGCGCCAGCGGCAAGGTTCGCACGGCGGCCTCGGGCCATGTCGGCACACCCCTCACGAGGATCGCAGCCCCATGGGGAGCACCATCGAAGGTGGCCCCATAGGGAGCTCCACCGAAGGCCCCCAGTGGCAAGGTTCCCATGGCGGCCCCGGGCCATTTCGGCACACCCCTCACGAGGATCGTGGCCCCATAGTTGTGCTGCTTCAACAACCGCGCCTGGGCGTCGTACTCCGCCTTCTCGACGTGCACCGACACCCCCTCCCGCATGGCTCTCAAAGCCCTCTCCTGCTTCTGCTCCTCGGTCAGAGGGACGACGTCCTTGTCGTCGTCGGCGCCCGCGAAGACGGCCACGAACGTGTTCGTGAGCATGTCGGGCTCCGGCGGGAAGCCGTGGCCACATAGGGAGCGCGGGCGAAGATGGTATTTTCAACTGCGGTATTCACAACTGCTTACCGCTTGGTCCTTCGCCAGGCTGATTTTCTTCTAAGTTTGGCAGGACATTGGCGCCAGGACTGTTGCGTTCTCTCCCTCCTCCTCCGCCTCCTCCTCCTCTCCATTTGCCTCCTTCAGACAAAACCAAGACTGGGACACAAGCAGACCAGGGTAGATCTGGGATCTCTGGCACCTGACGCATCTGGACATGGATCGGGTGCCGCGGCCGTTCCAGAGCGCCCTGGAACCCTCTGTCCCCACCGGAATCCTCCTTCTCCCCTCCTCCTTCTCCTCCTCCTCCTCCTCCTCCTCCTCCTCCTCCTCCTCCTCTCCAGTTCCTTTTTTCGTCTGCGCGCAGGGAGTGGCTCTGGGCAGGAGCGCCCTGTGGTGTGCGGCCTCCGGGGGCCGAGGGGGAGGCCGGGATCCGAGCGCGCAGGTCGATGCTCGGGAGGCCCCTGTGACAGCCCGCACCGAGCAGGTCACTCCAGCGGAGGGGCAGCCGTGCGAGCAGCCGCTGGCCCTCCTCCTCCGAGACACGATCGCGTCGTAAGAGAAATCAGGACGGGAGGTTTTTGGTCAATGTCGGCCTCGGAACGCCGTCGCCGGGCCTCGGGACCGTCAAACAACGACTCAGGAGGAAAAACTGGTCCTGGGGAAAGCGTCGAGACTACCAGAGACCACGCATGGAAAAAATCAAGACGTCGCATGTCTGGGCTTGTTGCTTGGAGGTGGCCGTGGGGCCTTTTTTTTCACAAGCGTGACGCAACACCAGCACTCCTCACACAGCCTGCCAGGCCCAACACAAGAAGCCTAGACACGCAGAAGAAGTCGAATGTTTGTGTCACGAGAACGGTGCAGGAACAGTTGCACCAGGAAGACAATACGTAGCCCCCCGCAGTTGCGGTTGAAATAGAGGGGGCGGAGGGGGCGTCGGCAATCTGCGAGGCTCTGAAGAAACACGCAGCAAGCGCACAAACTTTACACACTATACAACGAGCCCGCCGCAGGTGCCGTTATTTGTCTAAAGAAATGTGGGTGGGTCGCGGGTTGGGTCGCAGGTGGGTCGCGGGTGGGTCGCGGGTGGGTCGCGGGCCGGGTCGCGGGTGGGTGGCGGGTGGGTCGCAGGTGGGTCGCGGGTGGGTCGCGCGTGGGGACAACGGCAACAAACAACAACAGACAAACAACAACAGACAAACAACAACAGCCAGACAAATCAAAACAGACAACAACAGACAGACATCAACAACGACAACAACAACAACAACAACAACAACAACAACAATTACTAGCACGTGGGGACACTCCGTTCTCACCAGTGCCAGGGTTTTCATACGACGCCCGCCAATACCCCCACTTTGTGGGGGGGCCGGTTCAAGCTCTACCACATTTCCAAACGACTCTTCGCCACCACCCACACCCAGCTTCCCGCCCTATGACGTTCGGACACTTCACTTCGTGGCCTGCGGACGACCGTGGCTACTACACTGGCGCATGGGTACAGTGACTTGTTGTGGTAACATTTTCTGGACGCTAGCTTAGTATACGACTTTTCCCCCTGTTCCAACACTGGACACCTGTACTGGTTTTTGGTGGTAACGTGTTCCTGACGCTAGAATAGGAAACCACGGTTTTTGAAGATTTCGGCGTGCGCGCGCGAAGAAAAACGAATGTGTCCCGCATGGTATTATTTGACAGGGATGATGGCCCTGGCAGGTGCGCAACCGTTGTTGGAGAAGTTCGAAGCACGTGAAAAAGTTGCTCGCAAAAGCCCGTTTGACAGAAATGATTCAAAAGTGTTGGGTTTCCTACGAATCCGCAAGAGCGCGCGGGATGAAATTTTGACATTTTGTTGTTGAAAAACCATTGGTTTTTTTTATGTTTTTATGTTAAAATCGCTACGAAAACTAAGGTTTTGGAAGGATTTCGTCTTGCGCGCGCGAATGTCCACTTTACCTTATTTTTTGCAAGGGATTCTTGAAGTTTGGTTATGTTAGAACAAGAAATGTCCACTTTAGCTTATTTTTTGCAAGGGAAAACCGATCGTAACAACACAACCGGATCCGGACCAACCCGTTTTGCCTGAGACTTCCTCACGAAAATGATGAAAATGAGGCTGCGGCCTAGGCGCGGCGGGGGGGTCGTGCACCAGGGGTCCCAACAATAATTATTCTTTAGAAGTAATAATGTTCAACAACAACAACAACAACAACAACAACAACAACAACAACAACAATTACTAGCACGTGGGGACACTCCGTTCTCACCAGTGCCAGGGTTTTCATAGGAGGCGGGCAATACCCCCACTTTGTGGGGGGGCCGGTTCAAGCTCTACCAAATTTCCAAACGACTCTTCGCCACCACCCACACCCAGCTTCCCGCCCTATGACGTTCGGACACTTCACTTCGTGGCATGCGGACGACCGTGGCTACTATTCAGGGCCCCGCGGCCGACGACGACGGCGTGCGCGCGCGAAGAAAAAACGAATGTGTCCCGCATGGTATTATTTGACAGGGATGATGGCCCTGGCAGGTGCGCAACCGTTGTCGCAGAAGTTCGAAAAAGTTGCTCGCAAAAGCCCGTTTGACAGAAATGTTTAAAAAGTGTTGGGTTTCCTACGAATCCGCAAGAGCGCGCGGGATGAGATTTTGACATTTTTTTGTTGAAAAACCATTGGTTTTTTGATGTTTTTATGTTAAAATCGCTCCGAACACTAAGCTTTTGGAAGGATTTCGTCTTGCGCGCGCGAATGTCCACTTTACCTTATTTTTTGCAAGGGATTCTTGAAATTTGATTATATTAGAACAAGAAATGTCATTTTATAGTGTTTTTTGCAAGGGAAAACGGATTACAACAAAACAACCGGATCTTGATGACATCGTATTACCTGAGGCTTCCTCACGAAAATGATGAAAATGTAGCTGCGGCCTAGGCGGCGCAGGGGGGCCGTGCACCAGGGGCCCCAACAATAATTATTCTTTAGAATTAATAATGTTCAACAACAACAACCGCAACAATAACATCTGCGGAGGCGGCCGGAGGGTCTGAGCAGGAGGGGGCTTTCAAACATCGACCACGAGGGAGGGGCAAGGCCAAATCTGCTCAGAATCAGTCTCCGGACCCCTCCAGGATCTTCACGCCGGATCCATTTCTGACTTTCCCTCGGGGCCCGCCCACGGGCCCTGGAGACCGAAAACAGGCAAGCCTCCTCCTCGAACCCAGAGCTCCTCGAACCTCGCCCCCCCCCCCCCCCCGCTGGTCATGCTGACCGGAACCAGTGCTGGGTCACCTCAGCTCCCCAGCCGACTCCAGCTTATTGCCCTCCTCCTCCTCCTCCTCCTTCACCTCCTTCTCTGTTTGACTCGTCCGACGACGACGACGACGACGACGACGACGACGACGACGACGACGACGACGACGACGACGACGACTGCGAGGACGAACACAAATTCCGCCCACGACGACGGCGCGGCGGCGCCGGCCCGCTAGGCGACGGGAGCGGGCGCTGGGGAGAAGGGCGCTCGCCACCGGCGAAAAGAGGAGCCCCGTGGCAGAGAGCAGCGAGGCGGCACCACCAGGGGACTTCGGGCGTCGCTTCGTGGGGGGGCGATGGAGGGGGGGGGGAAACGGTGCGCTTGTGGGGCCCGAGAGGCCTCCTCTGCGGCCTCAAAAGGCCCCTTTAGGTTTCTGCAGCCCTCGCTGCCCCCCCGTTGATCGCCCCCCCTTGCGCGACGCCCAAGGACTGCACACGGGGAGGCCATGGTCGGGGGCTGTACGACGGACGGCAGACGAGGACGACGGGCGACTTATGCGAACACTTTCGGGGATTCGCGCGGATCTCGTGGATCGGGACTTGGACCCCCTGGCGGCCCCTCAGGCACCGACCCCGGCGGCGCGTCCCGCAGGGAGGGGAGACTAGCGCCGATGCAAGAGATTCGCGTTGAGCTGCGAAGGTATATGCTCATGTCATTATCCCTTCTCTGGCGGAGCATCAGCGTGTAACTGTTGGAGAAACGCCAGGTCTCTGGACAGACGCGAGGAAATGGCACGCTGACGGATCCCGAAGACGTCCGAACGAAACTCATACACTTTCCAGTCATGCCGCCTCTCTTCTTCGAGAGACCAGGCAGCAGGGAGGGCGAGCGGATGCGGTCGAGAGACGGAGCAGCATGGATAAGGGGCCGGCACGGCCGAGGTGAGGGGCAACGACAGGACTTGCTTACTGGGGGAGGGGGACATCGAGCTGGACTCGGCGATACCTCGCCGTTAGAGCGGCGAGAAGTAGGCACCGATAGCGAAGCCGAGCGTCCCCGGGCGGGGTGGGGGCCCAGCCGCGCAATCTCTGCGCTGGGGTGTTTTTTGTCGGCCGCGCTGGAACACAAGAGCGTCCCCCGCCCATTTTACGATACATGTTCTAAACTACTGCTTCCTTGGACGACCCTCCCGATGTGCCCACACAGGCGAACAACGCATCTCGGCAAAAGCAAGCTGTCAAAGCCATGGACATACTGTGTCAGCCCGTTACAGATTACTCATGCCGCTTTTGACACATACTCAGCCTGCTGAGCCCAGTTGGCAATCACTGGAGGATGGGGGGTCGAAGGCTTCCTCTCGGAACCGATCCCCCCCCAAGTTGCCCCCGATCGCTCGCCTACGAGATAAGAAGCACCGCATAGAGATCGGGGACGCACTGACCCAGGTCACTGCAGACCCGGGTCAGTCAGGCTTCGCAGGATGCTGCGACATCCTGCGGGATGCTGCGCGGTGACCCAGGTCAGTGCAACCCTGGCTTTGCAGGATCCTGCAAGATCCAGCGCTCTGGCTGACCCCCGTTTGCGGATGGGCAGATTTGCCATAATTACCACTACCATGGGCAGGACGGAGGAGAAGGGAGGATGGGGAGGTCCACCTCCTCCTCCTCCTCCTCCTCCTCCTCCTCCTCCTCCTCCTCCTCCTTCTGCTCCTCCACATATGGCACTGGAGGTGGAAGATCGGGCCATCACTTGCAGCGACACCCGTCTCAAGCTTCCCGAAGGAAGAGCAAGCCGCCTGCGCGCCGGCTCGGCCGGTGCGAAAGGCGCCTCCCCCCCGCGCGCTCGGGGGCGCCCGAGCCTCCTTCAGAGGGCCGCTCGTGCGGCCCAGCGCGGCGTGCGGCCCCGGAGCGACCACAGCGATCGGCAAGAGTTGTCGGCGGCGGCGGGCGGCGGCGTCGTCCGGCGGCGCGGCGGCGGCGGCGGCTCGGGATCCTCTCGCGCTGCGAGCAGAAGACGGGCCTGCGAGCGCCACATGATGCCTGGGAGCTCCAACGCCGCCGCCGCCGCCGCCCGTTGCAGTGACCGCCTCGCCGCTCCCAGGGCTCCAGCCCCGTGGCTTCTCCACAGCACAAACTCAAACCATAACCAAAAAGCAACTCCAAAATCAGAAACATCAGATCATCAGAGCTAGATCTGGGCCGAACATAGACCACGCCTCCAGGGGACGTATCGGCGACCTGTCGGAGACACGGCATCTTCCCACAGGACCAATCCTCATCCTCTGAGTCCTTCCTGGGCAGCCCCGGGGCCGGGGAGGAACCGGGCATCCGACAATTGTGAAATGCCACAGCACCCACCTCCCTCAAGATCCGTACCGCTCCTCATATTACTCCTCAGGTGTCTCCTCCTCGTTCCCCGTCCTCCTCCTCGTTGGGTCCCCTTTCAGCGGCTTGTGGCATCGCGGAGCCCTCCAGCAGCACGCTCGGGAACCTCATGAGAGCCTTGAAGCCCTCCCGCACACCTCCGAACACCTCCTGCATCATGAGCGGCATCTTCCCGGGACGGCGGCACCGGTCGTAAGGCCTCTCCAATCCGCCACCGTGCAGCTGGGCACGGAGTCGGCCCCCAACGAGGCTCCCCAAAGGCCCCCAAGAGACCCCCTGGACTGCCCTCAAGAGGCCTCCGAGGGCGCTCCTAAGAGACACCACGAAGCACCCCTGCGAACTCCGACACACAACCCGAGCACGGTGGCAGGATGGGTCGAAAGCCATTATGGCAGGTTCGCGTCCTCGCGACCCCGGCGTTGGTTCCCGAAGCCGTGGGGATTGCTCGGGGAAAACCAAAAGGTACCGACACCGCTACTCCCCGGAATTCTCCCGGGGTGCGTTCTGACCAGAATTTCCAGGCGAATCCAGCGGTGGCGACGAGGGCCTCCCAGGAAGCGGAAGTAAGAGGAAAATGGGCGATCGGCCGCTTCAGAAGCGCTGGAGCCTTCCACGGTGGGTCGATTCTGGGGCGCCGGCGGCGTTCCACCTCTTGAACGCCCGGGGCGGGGTCGCCGCCGGCCGACACGACGCAAACCTAATTACCGCAGATGCTTCCGCAACCGCTCCGCCCGCGGCGAGGTTGAGGAGAACATCGATGCCGTTGCGAGGAAAGGGTTGGGAGGATGAAGGGTATGAGCAATAGCACGCGGATGCAATGAACGATACCTTCGGCCGCCTACTGATCAGGCTTCTCCCAGTCACCACTCCGCCCCACTCGACACGTGTCTTCCTGAGAAGTCTTCCCGCGACCTTGCTCAGGGGCGGCCAAGAGGGGGGCGTTCAAGAGGGGGGGGCGCAAATCATGGCCGGCGGCATGTGCGCGGCTCCAGAGGGGGCCAGGGACGCAATGACATAAGCAGAGGCGCCATGAAATCTGAGGAAGGATCATGGCCCACGCCGTGAGATCCACACACACACACACCCTAGTCGTCACCCCCCTCTTTGCCCACCCCGATCGCCCACCCCGTCCCCCCGACGCGACAAACGCGTCGTCCCGAGAAGTCTCCCCGACGACGCGTCGTCCTCCCGACGCGACGACGCGTCGTCCCGAGGAGTCTCCCCGACGCCACGACGCGACAACGCGTCTCCACGACAGCGCGTCGTCCCCCCGACGCGACGACGCGTCGTCCCGAGAAGTCCCCCGCCGCCACAACGCGACGACGCGTCTCCCCGACAACGCGTCGTCCCGAGAAGTCTGAAGGGGCCCTGGGACACACAAATAAATACACACACAGAAAACTATTCCCCATATGTTCGGCATATGCTCTGGGTTTTCGTCTCCCCCCACACTCCCCAGATCTCTTCTGGGCTTTTTTGTCGATGAATTGTGCCTGTGTCTGTTTTTTTTCCCTCTCGAAAGTCTCCCGACGCGACAGCGCGTCGCCCCCCCGACGCGACAGCGCGTCGTCCCGAGCAGCCTCCCCGCGACCCCGCAGCACGGGAGGGGCTTGGGCCGCCTTGTGTGCCTTTTGGGGCCGTCTTGGGGTCGTCTTGGGCCGTTTGGGGCTGTCTTGGGCGCCTCTTGGGCCGTCTTGGGGCTGTCTTGTGCCGTCTTGGGCGGCTCTTGGGGCTGTCTTGGGTGCCTCTTGGGTCGTCTTGGGCGCCTCTTAGACTATCCTGGGCGCTGGAGGCCCCGGGGCACGGCGGGGGCGCGCGGCACCGCGGCGGCCGCGGCGGGCCTGCCACCGCCCGCGGCGGCCGCCCGGAGCGAGTCTCCTGGGGCCCCGCGGAGGAGGAGCACAGCGTGCTCGTCGTCGATCCTCGTCGTGCATCGCCGTCGTCGTCGTCGTCGTCGTCGTCGTCGTCGTCGTCGTCGTCGTCGTGTTCGTCGTCGTCGATCCTCGTCGCGCGTCGTGCGTCGTCGCCGTGCGACGTCGTCTTCGTCATCGTCGTCGTCGTCGTCGTCGTCGTCGTCGTCGTCGTCGTCGTCGTGCGACGTCGTCGCGCGTCGTCGTCGTCGTCGTCGCCGTCGTCGTCGTCGTCGTCGTCGTCGTCGTCGTCGTCGTCGTCGTCGTCGTCTTGGGAGGGCGGCGACAGGAGCAGGCAGGGGGTGGGGGAGCGGAGCGGCGGCAGGGGCAGGAGTGAGAGGGGGTGGGCAGGGGAGAGCAGGAGTCCTCGATCCTCCCTCTGCGGGCAAGTTCTGTATTCATATCCACGGCGTCTTGAAGTGTCGAGCCCCCTTCCCCAGGAGCCATGGGGCGCAGTGGCTATGAGTGAAACTCTGGCCCCGGGACGCTGGATGCTTTGCTTCCTGCCCACTGCGCCTCGGCCTTGTGACGCCAGTTCCCAGAAAGTCCAAGAGGCCGTGAACATGGACAGAAGTCTTGCCCGCAACCTCCTCCTCCTCCTCCTCCTCCACCTCCTCCTCCCCATCCTCCTCCTCCTACTCCTCCTCCTCCTCCTCCTCCTCCTCCTCCTCGACGCGTGATCTCCAGGAGGAGCTGTTGCCGCCCCCCCTGGTGGTGGCCCCCCCACCACTGGCGCTGCCCATTAGAAAGGGGGGAGTGGAGCCCAAGACATCCAGCGTCGTGATACAGTCTGACCTGATTGGAGGGGACACGCGTGCTTCCAGAGAGCCACGTTGCCATGGGAATGCAGAAGGCATGGGGAGGAGGAGGGGGCGCGTGGGGGGGAGGGGCGAGGGGAGGTGGGTGGACAACGAGGGGAAGGGCGATGGGAGGAACGGAGGGACCCTGCACGCGGCCGGATCGTGGCAACCACGCCCTGCTGCTGAGGCCCTCGTGCTCTGAGGCACTCACGCTCTGTTCACGCCGTGCGTCTGGCAGTGTAACGTCAGTAGCCGTTGCTTGGGGTGTTGTGAAGGCGGCTTCGGCGACACGCTATACCCTGCAGGCTGATATTCGGTCGGGCATGTCCTTCTACAGGCGGATTTTGGAGGACAAACAAGTGGCACGTGAGCCATGGCTCTTGCACATAAAGGAAGGGGGAGGAGGAGGAGGA
>CAUYUJ010004302.1:270278-343142 GCA_963575745.1 Prorocentrum cordatum
CTGGCCTTTATCGTCTGTGGCGGCATGCCCTCGTCGTGCCCCACGGCGGCCCCTGCTTGTGCCCAGCGTCTTCCTCCTGGGAGGATCCAACTGTGCCCTTCCTTGACTCAGCCTGCACCGTCTTCCCGCCCTGCCCTCCCTGGGCGATCCTGCCTCATCCATCTTTGCCCTCGGGCTGCTGCACAGGCCTTTCCCACCTGGCAGCTGGCTGCCCCGGGTTCCCCTGCTGGATTGGTCATGTACCTCGGGCGGCCGCAGTTGCCGCATCCCTCTGCGCCCAGCCTGTCGGTTGGCACTGTCGAACTGATTCGTCTTCCCCTTCTTCTCTTCTTCGTCCTTCCCCCCGTTCCCCGTCTCTCTTCTCACGGCTGCGCCCCCCGAGAATGGCGCTATCGCTCCCCGACAGGTGGATCCAGAGCCTCCCCGCAAGGTGAGCCAGGCCCGTGCGCGCGCCTCCCAGACCTTCCTCCGCCGCGAAGCCTCGCGCGTGAACACGACGCCCAACCCGCTCCACGCTGCTTCCTCCCCCACCCACACATCCTCCTTCTTCCTCCTGCCCCCCTCCCTCTTCCTTCTCCTCCTCCACCCTCCTCCCTCCCTCGGTCTTCCCCCCCTCCTCCCCCCTTCCAGAGAGGCGCTGCTGTGAGAACCTATCCTCCCAGTGTCTGTGTGTGTGTGTGTCCTGCGCCCCGTGAGCTGGGCCGCCCGCGCGCGCCTCTGCGCCCGACTGCTTTCGCCGCCGCCCCGCGACGCTGCGCGCGTGGCCGCCACGCAAGAGTGTGTGTGTGTGTATGTGTGTGTGTGTATGTGTGTGTGTGTTTGTGTGTGTGTGCGTGTGCATGTGTGTATGTGTAGGGGAACAAAAAGTGACATAAACATAAAAACTCGGAGGTCTGCCAGATTTCTCGGATCGGAGCTGGACCCCCTTCCCTGGCGCGCGAAGCGCCATGGGCGGCGCCGGAAGCGCCGCCGGGGCGCCCCAGCGCCGATCCGAGACATCCGCGCGGACCTCAGAGTTTTTATGTATATGCCACTTTTTGTTCCCCTATGTATGTGTGTGTGCGTGTGCATGTGCGTGTGCATGTGCGTGTATGCATGTGTGTTTGCATGTGCGTGTGTGTGTGCGTGTGTGTGTGTGTGTTTGTGTGTGTGTGTGTTTGTGTGTGTGCGTGTGTCTATGTGTTCCACGCCGGTGGGCCCAGGACCATCCGACCAGGACTTTTGGACCTGATTCGAGTCGTGGGCCGTGTGCTGATGCTCTCCGAGCCCCCAACGGGCGGACCAACTAGAAGAAGTGACATGCCGTGGGGATAAGATCGAACGCCAAACGCTTGCGAGCCTATCCCGAAGAATGCCCGCCCGCCACACTGCACGCGGTGGCGGTTTCGCACACAGTTTGGGTATGCCAGAGCGCGTGCCCGACCGACGCGCTCAGCCTTCACCCGGCCTCCCAGGGCCATGGTAGGAGGCAATATCGGCATCACCGGACAGCACAGGGACTGGAGCAGCGGGGCGGACACTCCCACCCCACTTGCGAAAGCGCCCGACGGCACGGCGGATCCGAGGTCTGGGGGTGGGGGACTCGGAGACAATGGCTTGGGGAGGCAACTCCTGGGAAATCTTTGCCAGAATTTCTCTTTATTGTCCCCAATCATCCTGTGGTGGTGGGTCCTCGTTTTGGGAACACGGTGCCCCGCGTCCTCCTCCTCCTCTACTCTCCTCTTCTTCCTCCCGCTCCTCCCTCCTCCCGTCAACCCCCTCACGTTGGCACACCTCTCACACGTTTCGTGGCCCCATGAGGATCTCCACCGAAGGCCCCAGTAGCATGATTCGCATGCCGCCCCCGCTCCACTTTGGCACACCCCTCACGCGTTTCGTGGCCACATAAAGAGCTCCACCGAAAGCCCAAGTGGCGGTGGTTCGCATACCGCCCCCCCTCCACTTTGGCACACACCTCACACGTTTCGTGGCCCCATAGGGAGCTCCACCGAAGGCCCCTGTGGCGGTGATTCGAATGCGATTCCCCCACCTAGTATAATTAGCGTTTCGTGGCCCCACAGAAAGCTTCACTGAATGCCACAGTGGCGGTGTTCGATGCGTTTCACTCACCCAATACAACGCTTCGTGGCCCCACAGGGAGCTCCACCGAAGGCCCCCGTGCCAGTGGTCGCATGCGTCTGACCCACCCAGTGCAGCGATTCGTGGACCCATAGGGAGCTCCACCGCAGGCTTCAGTGGCGGTGTTCGCATGCGTCTTCCCCACCCTGTACAGCGCTTCGTGGACCCATAGGGAGCTCCACCGAAGGCCCCAGTGGCGGTGTTCGCATGCGTCTCCCTCGCCCAGTACAAGGCTTCGTGGCCCCATAGGGGAGGTCCACCGAAGGCATCAATGGCGGTGTTCGCATGCTCCTTCCCCACCCAGCACAACGCTCCGTGGCCCCATAGAAGCTCCACCGAAGGCCCTAGTGGCGCTGTTCGCATGCGTCTTCCCCACCCAGTACAACGCTTCGTGGCCCCATAGGGAGCTCCACCGAGGGCCCCAGCGGCGACGTTCGCAGGGGGGCCCCGCTCCATTTCGGCACACCTTCACACGTTTCGTGGCCACATGTGGAGCGCCACCGAAGGCCCCAATAGCTGCGCCCGCATGCGTCCCCGCCCCATTTCGGCACACCCTTTACACGCTTCGTGGCCCCATCAGGAGATCCACCGAAGGCTATACCCACAACCGCGATACTCCGAACTGCAAATGGTTGGGCCCTTCGCCTGGATCATTTTCTCGTTTGGTTTAAACGAATATTTATCATGTCTCATTTTCTAGACGACTACTGATGACTAGTAGGACGATTAGGCCCGATAAGGGGCCATTGAAGCGGATGAAGCCGGATGGACGGACTAAACTCGAGCCTGAGCCGGATGATGCCGAAATGAATATGATGAGACTGGATGAAGCCGGGTTTAGCGGGATGCAACCAGATTAGGCCAGTCAGTCGTCGACCAGGGATAAACAGGAGTTCACCTCCCAGGAGGGCAGGGAAGAAGGGCAAGATCAACCAGGACCGAATCGGGGAACCGGATCGGGTCGGAACGTACGCCATATCGGGCCGCATCGGCACGGAGCCGAGGCCGAGCCCGATCGGTCGCGCCAGTGTTCACAAAAACGCCGTGTACGCATCGAGCCGCACCCGACCAGCGAATATCAGAAAAGAGCCGGATCGAAGCCACACGGACGAGCCGAGTTCGAAGGATTGTCGGCCGGGGTCGACGCGTACCCTGCAACGGGGGGGGACAAACAAGCACCGATGCCCCGCAACTCGGAGCTTCTCCCGCGGTGCCTCCTGGCCCGACCTTCGAGGAGAATGCAGCCGGGCCGTCACTGCCGCTGAGCTAGCCTATTTGAAAAAGATAAGGTGCCGTACGCCAGAAACGTAAACATTTGGCGCTCCTCGCGGATTTCTCGGATCTGCGCCGGGAGCCACCCTCCATGGCGCGCGGAGCGCGCCGGGGGCGGCGCCCGAGGCGCCGCCGGGGGGGCCCGGCGCGGAGCCAAGAAACCCGCGCGGAGCGCCAAAGATTATGCTTATGCTGTTGATTTTCCTTGTTCGAAGGAGGGGGAGGAACTGGGTTGATTTTCCTTGTTCGAAGGAGGGGGGAGGAACTGTGTTGTTCCTTTTCCTGTTCTTTCTGCTGATTTTCCTTGTTCGAATCCAGGCTAAGTTGCTCCCATCGTACTTGAGGGCCACATCCCAGAAGTAACATCGAGCACCCGGAAGAGTGTCGAAGCAGCGTCGAAGCAGTGCCGCCCCCCCAGGGCCCGACACTCAAAAGCCCCAGGTTGTCTCGGTACCTCTCCTTGGTGCTCGCAAACTGTTTCCTGGCGGTCGAGGCTGCAGCAGGCTGGAGCAGCATGCGAGGAAGGCGACTCGGGAACGGCCAAGAGGGGGGTGTCCAAGAGGGGGGGTGCAAATCATGACTGGCGGCATGTGCGCGGCCCAGCGGGGGCGCCAGGGACGGAATGAAACAAGAAGAGGCGCCATGAGATCTGGGGAAATATCATGGCCCACGCCATGATATCCACCACCCCCTGGTCCTCACCCCCCTCTTTTCCGCCCCCGAGCATGCGAGGAAGGCTACTTTTTGGGGGGCACGCGGTCCCCGGAGAGGGGCAGCACCTCACGCGTCCAGGTCGCCCTCCCGGAGCCGCGCCTCCTCGTAGAAGCTGGCGCGTATCGCGCGGCGCCCGTCGCGCACGCGGCCCTGGGTGTGGGCGGCGCGGGGGGCGGGCCCTCGCTCGAGGACGGCCGAGGAGGCCTCCTTCGGGCAAGGATCGGGGACGAGGACGAGGACGAAGCCAGGACGAGGACGAGGACGAGGAGGAGGAGGAGGAGGGGGACTCCTTCGGGCAAGCATCGAGACAAGGACGAGGACGAGGGCGAGGACGAGGCCAGGACGAGGACTGGTTCGGGTGAGAACGAAGAGCGAGGACCCCTGAGGTCCGGCGGCTCTCGAGGACGCGCCGGGCGCCGCGGCCTTCTCGGCGCGTTCCGGAAGGCCCTGAGGAGCGTCCTCGTCCTCGTCCTTCTCGGCTCGCTTCGGGAACGCCCTGAGGAGCGTCCTCGTCCTGGCTGGATTTCTCCTCGTCCTCCTCCTCCTCCCCCTCCTCCTCCTCCTCCTCCTCCTCCTCCTCCTCCTCCTCCTCCTCCTCCTCAACGCGCACATCCGCCTCTTCCTCCGGTCGCTCTGCAACGGACTTCTCCTCGACCTGGCCCCGCCCGGCCCCGCCAGGGCTTCGGCGCGCTCCACCCTCGGCCCTCATGCAGTAGCCACGTGCGGCCGAGAACTCTGGCTTGGCGCGTCGCCGCGGCGGCCCCAGCGGCACGCCACGCCCTGCAAGCGGACAGCTCCCCCCTCCAGTCGTGCCTCATCATTCCTCCTCCCTCCTCCCTCCCCCCCCCATTCCTCGACACCTCCTCCCTGCGGTCCGTCCCCCTCCTCCTCCTCCCTCCCTCCTCCTCCCTCCTTCCTCATCCCTCCCTCCCTCCCTCCCTTCCCCCTCCTCCTCCCTCCCTCCTCCTCCCTCCTCCTCCCTCCTCCCTCCCTCCTCCTCCCTCCTCCTCCTGCCTGCCCCAACCACCTCTCGCGGTGAAGAGACATCTCGAGAGCTTCTCAGCCGTCTTCGCTGCTGGGGGCTTCACGATGGCCCGGGGACCGTCGAAGCGTGGCTCAGGACACAAAACATCGGTTCGGGGGAAGGGGTCTTGAACTCCTGGGGTCCCCGTTGTCAACAACATCCAGGACGTCGCGGAGTTCTGACTCCTCCCTCGCCCTTCCGCCAGGCTGCTCGAACGCATTCTCGGGAGCTTCCTGGGAGAGTTCCGCCCTCGAGAACGGCCCCACTGGGCGGCCCTCAGGGTACCGTAGTGGCATGCTAGTTGCCATGCCCGCCACAAGTGACAAGACGCCTCCCTCCATCTCCCCTTTCTCCCCTCTCCCTGTCCTCCTCGGTCCCCCCCCTCCTCCCTCCCTCCTCCCTTTCCCCCCGTCGCCACCCTCCTTCTCCCGGGTCTTCCCGTGAACAGGACCCGAAGGAGCCTCACGTCCCTTCTGGGCCAGAGGTGTACCCAGCTGCGGCGATCAGACTCAAAGGGAGGAAGGATGGAGGGGAGGCACGGAGAGACTCGTGGGCGAAGGGCGGGGCACGGGGAGGAGCAGGGCGCGCATGGCCGAGGGGCAGGACGGAGAGATGAGAAGGAGAAGCGGAGAGGGCGAGGACAAGGAGGAACGCGCGAGGCCGACTGCCCGAAATGGCGGCCTGGGCCTGGCCCTCCCCGCGCTGACCCCGAGAGCCCAAGCGTCTGCATACGAAGCCAGGACGGCGTTCCGTTCCACGCCCGTCTCCAGCCCTGCTCCGTGTCCTCCTCCACCTCCTCCTCCGCCTCCTCCTCCTCTTCCTCCTCCTCCCTCCTCCTCCTCCTCCTTCTCCTCCTCCTCCTCCTCCTCCTCCTCCTCCTCTTCCTCCTCTTCCTTCTCCTCCTCCTTCACCCACCTGGTCCTGCTGCTCGCGTGAGAAGAAACAGGTCCGCATCCGAGGGCCCCGAGGGCGGGCCCCCTGGGCCGCAGCCCCGCGACTGCGGGACGCCCCCCCCGCGGGATGGATGCCACGCGTGGAGCGCCTACGCGCGACCGTGGCTCCGCGGGAGCGCCCCCGGAGTCCCGGCCGCGGGGGCGCGGATGCGGAGACGTTCGCCGCTCGTGAGCTGCTGCTCCTCCTCCTCCTCCTCCTGCCCCTGTACCCTGTGCCTCCCCCTCCTCCTCCTCTCCCTCCTCCTCCTCCTCCTCCTCCTCCCTCCCTCCCTCCTCCTCCTCCTCCTCCTCCTCCTCCTCCTCCTCCTCCTCCTCCCTCCTGCCCCCCGTACCCTGTGCCCTCCCCCTCCTCCTCCGCGTTCCTCCTCCCCCTTCTCCTCCTCCTCCTCCTCCTCTTCCTCCTGCCCCCCGTACCCTGTGCCCTCCCCCTCCTCCTCCGCGTTCCTCCTCGGCTTCGGCTGGCCGGGCCGGGGGCGGATGGCGAGCCCACGGCACCATGGTGGGGGCAGCCAGGCCACGCAAGGCGCAGGCAGCTGGAGGCGCGCGGTCGACAGCGGCGCCCAGTGCGACTGGAGTAACAAACTCGCCAGGAAGGACGCCAAGTTGCCCCAAACATGCCCCCGAGAAGGCCCCCAGGAGGCCCCCAGGAGGTGCCAACATGATCGCCGCAAGCTGCTACCACGAGGCCTCAGCATGGCCCAACAGAGCTCAACAGGGGGCCCCAGCTGGCCCCGTGATGCCCCCATGATCGCCCCGGCATGTGGTCGGTGGCAGAAGGCGCAGTCATTACGACAACAAGCTCGTCAAGATGTGTAATCCATGAGACTCACGCGTGACTGCATCACTCTCTAAAAGACGCTTGCCGAAACGCACTCCGGCAATTCGGACGCCTCTGGGGGCCCTTTCGGTCGCAGCCCCTGTGGCTGCACTGCCGATGATGAGGTCTGCGCCCCCCGACGCTGCCCGAGCAGGTGCAGCAGATGCGCAGAGGCGGGGGACAGACGGGTGCCAGTACTGCATCTCCCCGCGGTTTGACCAGAAGTTCGAGGAGAATCCAGCCGTGGCGACGACAACAGATCTCCATGACGACCAGCCCAGCGGTATCGGTACGGTCCACGGGCACGGCGTGACCCGAGAGATCCCCCGGGCAAAAGCCAAGATCTGCCAACGTCGAATCGGAATGTACGTTGGGTCGGGCCGCATAGGCGCAGAGTCGGAATAGAATCGGATCGGCCGCGCCAGGATTCACAACGGCCGCCATGCAGGCATCGGGGCTCATCGGATTGCTGGAACACCGAAATCGCATTAAACCGAGCCCGGCAATCCCGACATCGAACTGGACCGATCGGATCGGAATGCGTCCTGCAGCCCGAGCAAAAACGCGCGCGCAGACACACGGGAACGAAGGGAGGGGCCTGGAGGTCCGCCAGCGCAGTGGCCTCGGCAGGGGCTGGCCGTTGCCGCCGCCACCGCCGCTGCACGCTGCCGCCGCCGCTGCTGCCGGTGGTCGTCGTGCCCCGACCGTGTGCTCGTCGCTCCCAGGCTACTCCGCGTCGCGAGAAACTCCACGACGCACGGTGTTCGGCAACACCGGGCCACGGAGGCCCTCGCCGGGCCTGAAAGACCGTCAAACGTCGAGTCGGGACGAGAAGCCGGTCCCGTGGAGTGGGTCGAGACATCTGGGGGGAGGGCCACGCTGAGAACGAAAACGCACCGCCGGGGGCTGGGACTCACGCGTCCTGGAAACAGTCCGCCAGGGGTCCAGCCTCGGACCCTCGTGCGTCGGCCAAGCAGTGGAAGCCCTTGCGCCACGATGTCTGTGGCAACTCATGGGGCCTCCTGCGCCATCTTGCTAGCTCCTGCGAAGCGACGCCAGCCGTCGCTACCCATCGCGAGTCGACCCCAATCGACGCTAAATCAACGCTGTATCGGCGCTTCCCCATCGATTACCAGACGCTAGCGCACACTAGTGCACTTCAGCGACAAACTTGCGAGAACATGCAATACTCCCATGAATTACATCCGAACAAGATGGATTCAAGAGCTCTGGAAACCCGATGGCCCCAGGACTCGAGACTATTTCCCGAAGCACGGATGCGGGCAAAATGTATATCCAGATCCACTGCATCTTGGTGCATCGGGCTCCCGCCCTGAGATTCTCGAGGCGCAGGGCAGATGGATAGAAGTCTGGCCCCTAGAATCTATATTTCTATCCAATCCACTGCGCCTAGGCCTCGAGGCGCCCCTTCCCAGAAAATCCACTACGCAGTGGGTATGCATAAAAAACTTGTCCGCCAACGCGGAGCGTTGGCCAGCGCGGCCGCTGCGGCGAACGGCCACGACCCCTGGCTGCCCTTTTCAAGGCTGGGAGGGGCACGATGTATACAACGCGTCGCTTGGTCGGCCAATGAGCTCTGTACATAGACGCCCCAACTGCCCAACCTGTGGGGCGCTGGAGCATAGATGGGGAGACCAACAGGTACCGATACTGCTACTCCCCGGACTTCTCCCGGGCTGCGTTCCGACCAAAATGTCGAGGCAAACCCAGCGGTGGCGACGAGGGCCACCAAGGAGGCCCCCCAAGAAGGGGAAGGCGGGCGAAGGGTGGTGGTATGGGTGCCTTTCCCTCCTGTGATGTACACCACACTCCTGCGCCGAATCCACTGGCCCCTTGGCCGACCCAGGGAAGTGGCGTGCACATCCTCCTCTTCCTCCTCCTCCTCCTCCTCCTCCTCCTCCTCCCTCCTCCTCCCTCCTCCTCCTCCTCCTCCTCCTCCTCCTCCTCCTCCTCCTCGCCCTCCTCCTCCTCCTCCTCGCCCTCCTCCTCCTCCTCCTCCTCCTCCTCCTCCTCCTCCTCCTCCTCCCTCCCTCCGAGCGGCGCCGCCGCCCGGGGTCCCGGCCGCCCTCCCGCCCGGCCTGCCCCAGAGCGGAGGAGGGCCAACAGCGGCGGCTCACCCGCGGGGCCCTCGTCCGCTCACATTCCGTCCCCCTGGGCTTAAGTCGGGCGTGTCCCCCTACAGGGGAATTGTCGACGAAAAATGAACAAATACTCTAAAAATTCTCCAACATGGTAAAACAAATACCCCCAAAACTAGTTCCCAGACTATTGCATGACTATTGTTTGAATATTCCTCCTGTACAGAGACGGGCCCGACTTAACCCTGGGCTTCGGTCGGGCATGTCCTCCTACAGGCGGACTGCGGAAGACAAGTAAAGCAGAGTCAAACACATCACAAATAGTTGCACGAGAGTAGACAACAGCATCGTCACCAGACAACTTAGTTTGCTTTTACCAGTCTCGAGTATTCCTCCTGCAGAGGGGCATGCCCGACTTAAGCCTGGGATCCCTTTGTTCCAACCTCCGCGTGCGCTATTGCGCGCGTTCGTTGTGAAGTGTGATGCCATCACGCCGATAGCTCCTGACAACTCCGGGGTCCTGTACCGAGCAGCCTTCAGTAGTTCTGGATCGACAACAAAAGCAGGCTTCTATAATTAACAGCACTGTCGACTACACGCAAGACAGACCCTGTGTAAGAGTGACCTTTGGTGTGCGGCTCTTTGGGGGCCGCGGGGGGTCCAAAAAACAGCGCGCAAGACGCTGCTGCCGCACCGCGTTCGGCGATCGGGTCACTCCTTCGGGCCCGCACCAAAAGGTCACTCCGGCGAACAGTCACTCGCACGTGTAGTCGACGCTGCCTGTGGACGGCAAGGGAAGAGGGCAGAGAGAAGGGCCAAGGATCGGGGATGGACAGACCCCCCTTCAGCAAAACGTGGTTTAGTGAAAACGACCCGAGGCCCAAACCTGGCGGGTGCAAGCCCGGAAAATGACGGCCACGGCGCCCTCTCGAGAACCGAAGACGGACAATTCGCTGATCGACGTGTCCCTGTTGGGGGCTGTGTCTATAGCCCCGACGCTCCCAACGTGGGGACGGTCCCGGCCCGCGCTCCGGCAGCGGGCTCTCCGGCAGCGGTGGCGACCAGGGCCTCTCCAGCCATGAGGCCCAGGGGGCACGAGCAAAACTGCCCGGGAGGGCCGCCGCGGACTCGACGGGCCCTCCTCGGATCTCCCCCCTTGACTGAAGTCGGGCGCGTCCCCCTCCAGGGGGATTGTCGACGGAAAGACAAAAGATACCCCAGAAGTGCTCCAAAAGGGGCAACAAATACTCAAAGCACAGTCCCCAGACTATTTTTGAAACTATTTTGGAATACTCCTCCTGTCGAAAAACGGGCTCGACTTCACCCTTGACCTCCTGCTCTCTCCTCCCCCCCCAAATGGGCAACAATTATTCAAAGAATAGTCCCCTGACGATGTTTGAACTATTTTGCAATACTCCTCCTGTAGAACAACGGGCTCGACTTCACCCTTGACGACCTCTTGCTCTCTCCTCCCCCCCCCACAGCGGAGATCGAGGAGGAGGCAGAGCGTCGGAACGCAGGCGAGAAACTGCCGCCTTACCGTCGGAGCGTTGATCCAAGGAACCCTAAATCCGCCGGCCCCCTTGTGGGGCCACCAGGCTGCGAGGCGCGGGATTCGCAGTTTCCTGTACCAGTTGTAGCTTGTAGTTTCCAAAGTTACAGTTCTGCTTATTGCTGGTTACTGTAACTCGTTGATTGACCGCGCGAGGGGGGGGGAGGCCCAAACAGGACTTTTTAGCACCCCCTGGGCGCGTTGTCTGAATTGCTGGGGGGGCTCGAAATCGACACCCCTCACGCAGATCCGCGGGGTCAGGGTCCAAAAACACAGGGATTTGCCACATTTCTGAAATTCGGTGCCACCCCTCACGCAGATCCGCGGGGTCAGGGTCCAAAAACACAGGGGATTTGCCACATTTCTGAAATTCGGTGCCACCCCTCACGCAGATCCGCGGGGTCAGGGTCCAAAAACACAGGGGATTTGCCACATTTCTGAAATTCGGTGCCACCCCTCACGCAGATCCGCGGGGTCAGGGTCCAAAAACACATGGGATTTGCCACATTTCTGAAATTCGGTGCCACCCCTCACGCAGATCCGCGGGGTCAGGGTCCAAAAACACAAGGGATTTGCCACATTTCTGAAATTCGGTGCCACCCCTCACGCAGATCCGCGGGGTCAGGGTCCAAAAACACATGGGATTTGCCACATTTCTGAAATTCGGTGCCACCCCTCACGCAGATCCGCGGGGTCAGGGTCCAAAAACACAGGGGATTTGCCACATTTCTGAAATTCGGTGCCACCCCTCACGCAGATCCGCGGGGTCAGGGTCCAAAAACACAGGGGATTTGCCACATTTCTGAAATTCGGTGCCACCCCTCACGCAGATCCGCGGGGTCAGGGTCCAAAAACACAGGGGATTTGCCACATTTCTGAAATTCGGTGCCACCCTTCACGCACATCCATCGCAAGGCGTGGTAACCCAAACTGCGAGAACTCCCTCGGCCCTTTAATCGCAAGGTGTGGTAACCAAGCCCGTAAACCATACACGTCTTACCAATCGCCAGGTGTGGTAACCCCTCTTGTGATCAGTTGGTTTTGCTGATTGCGAATCGGCTTCGCATGAAGTTTCGATACTGCTTCACGACAGCGCCAAGACCTCATGACTTAGCTCTTCCATGGCCCATTCTCCGAGAGAGGGGGCCGGCGGCAGGGGGCGAAGCCCTTACGGATAAGGAACGAGGCCCCTTAGATCCACAAGTTGGACTTCGATTTCCCATCGAAAACCAAAGTAAAACCCAAGGCACACTGTGAAGCAATCAAGGAACACGGAGCCCCTCCCCGACGAAAAGGGTTCCTTCTTCAGGGCCCCGACTGTACCGCTGCTCCCGCACCTCTCGCCCGAGGGGCAGCTCGGCTGCACGGAGCGCCTGCAGCGGCGTCCGGAAGGGCCCCGGAGGGGTCGACGGATCGACGCTCCTGCCCACGGCGGCCACGCCCGCAGTGGAGCGGTGAGGCTCGAGACGGAGGATGACGAGAATGAAGGGGCCCAAGGACAGACAAATAAATAGACACAAATTAAATAGAAGAATCCCCCATATTTTCCCATATTTTCTGGGTTTCTGTCTTCCCGCCCACTTCCCATATTTTCTGGGAAATCGAGGAATGATTGTGTCTGTGTCTTTCTTTTCCTCCTGAGAGAAGGAGCAGCGAGGAGGATGACGAGGAGTGGAACAAGCGTCCAAAGATGAGAGTCGGGGAGGAAGGAGAACCTAGGTGCCGGCGGCGCGATCCTCGAGGACGGCCGCCCCCGAGGCGCCCCTCCCGCCCCCGAGTGATGGGCCTGTTTTTCACCACCACCACGTCCACCTTAAGTTGGAGGGGGAGGGGGCCTCCTCCTCCTACTCCTCCTCCTCCTCGTCGTCCTCCACCTCCTTCCCCCCTCCAGCTTCTGGCCGTGGTGGTGGCAAACAGGCCCGCCCCCCGAGGGGCTCGAGCCCGCGGCCGCGTCGGAGGCCAGGCGGAAGTCGAGGAAGGCGCGCACGGCGCCCGCGTCGGCGCCGGCTGGCGGGGGCGGCGCTGGCGGGGCACGGGGGGCCCGCGGTCGGGCGAGAAGCTGGCGGTCGGGGCCTCCCAGACATGCTGGGATCGTTGTTTTTTGTTTGTGTGTGTGTTTTTGTTGTGTTTTTTTTTTGTGTGTGTGTGTGTGTGTGTGTGCGTGTGTGTGTGTGTGTGTTAATTCATGTATGTATGTATGTATGTATGTATGTGTGTATGTATGTATATATATATATAGATTTGCACATATACCTAAGCACATATATATATATATATATATATATATATATATTGTATGTATATATATGTATATCTGTATATACATATATACTAGAACCATCGCGCGCGCATCGCGCGCGCCCAAGTTCTAGCTGGGCTTGATCGGCTAACTCATGTAGTATCATTGTCGTTTCTTGCGTCCAGGGACTCCCTTGGAGGCCCTGCGCAAGCCTCGGAATCGTATAGAAGGGGAAGTGTGGAAACGCAGGAGTCATTACTTTCCTTTAGGTATTCAAAGGCTTCCTGGGTTCTTTTTTGGAAAGTGAGAGGGGTCTGAATTGTGGTCTGTTGTGCAAGAGTAGACCGGGGGTCAAACTTGGAAAAAAACAGGTTGTGGGATTTCCATATGTTTCTAGTTCCTCGGCGCTGTTCGGCGCCCCTGTGGGATTTTCCAAACCCCCTGGGGGTTCTGGAAGCCTCCTGGAGGCCTGGAGAGCCGTCGGAAGGGTGTCTCGGGCTGCGCGGGAGCGTGTTGGGCCGCTAATTACATTCTGGGAGCTTCTTGGGGTCGTCTTGGGCTGTCCTTGGGCGTCTTGAGGGCCCCCTGGGAAGCCGGGATGCGCGGTACCGGCCAGATGTCAGAGGATGCGTGGGATCTCCGAGTAGGAGTCCAGTAAACAAAAAGGCATTATTGGAATTTCCTTTTTAGAATCTTCGATCTTCGAAGGTTGCAGGCGGGAAAACGTGAGAAGGCGAAATGCAATAGAGAAACCAGTGGGAATCAACGGTTTTACCCTCTTTGGGCTCTCTCGGGACGGCTCTCGCAGCTCCCTTGGGCTGTTCTTGGAGCCTCGTCGGGATCTTTTTGGTTTCTCTCAGGGATCAGGGGTGTGTTGGGGGCCTGTTGGGGGTCCCGGAGGCCTCTCGGAGGTCTCTGGAAGCCTCCTGCTCCCGCTCTTGGGCCCATCTTGGGCCTGTTCTAGGGTGATCTGGGGCTGTCCTGAGCGCCTCTTCGGCAATCTTGGAGCCTTCTTTGCCCGTCTTGGGCGGCTCTTCAGCGTTCTTGGAGCGTTGGAAGCTTGAAAACGCGAGAGGCCAAAGACATACAAAAACAATCAAAATCGACGATTTTGGCCTCTTCGGGCCGTCCGGGACGCCTCTCGGACCTCTCTTGGGATCTCTTGGAGGCCACCTGTGAGCCTCGAGAGCCGTCGGAAGGCTGACTTGGGCTGCTTGGGAGCGTCTTGGGCCATCCTTTCTCACTATGGCGGCTCCTGGGCGGCGCCTTGGGACCTCCTGGAGCGCTGTGGAGGGACCCGGGGGCCAGGGGGGGCGGTATTTATTTATTGATCTAGATGGTAGATTATATATATATATATATATATATAACCGTACACAGATGGTTTATTCATTTATCTAGATGGTTTCTAAATTTATCTAGATGGCTGGCTTGTTTTATCTGGATGGTATATAGATATACAAACAGCACGCAGAAACAACGGCGGGCAAGATTTACCTCTCTCGGCCTCCGCGGGCCCTCGCCGGGCCGCGGGGCCGTCACAGAAAGGACCAGGGATGAGAGACCAGCTCTGTACGGGGAAAAGGCACTGAGAAGTCAGGGTTCCCCTCTGCTGGCGCTGATCCTCGTGCCACTGCAAGCAGCTCCTCCTCCTCCTCCTCATCATCATCCTCCTCCTCGTCCACCTGGTCTCGCTTCTGCTCCTTACGATGACGGTTGGTACTGGTGAGGTTCATGAGGATGCTCGAATTGGCGTGCGCAGGAACTCTCGTAGGCTTCGCATTGCAAGCCGATGCTGTTGCACTTGTGCTGAGCACTTGCGCTGAAGGCGGAAGACACGAATGGTTTCACCGTGACACGGTGTGAAGACGCGCTCGTGTGGCCCGCATGGGATTATTTGGCCGAGTTGGCGGGTACGCGATGCGCACTCAATGTTTTTGACATGCGAGCGCGTGTGGCCCTCCTGGTCTCATTTGATGAAGCGGCTGCAAGCCAAACAGTGGTCTCGACTGACTCCGTCGAGTGCGCCCGCCCAGAACTCAGCAGTCCTTGCCGAAACATAACAAGTGTGTTGGTAGCTTTCGTGCAGCGCCACTTCGAAAACCTAAATACTGGAAACATTTGGACGATTTCGGGAGCCCTGACCTCCCCAAAGTTATGCTCTCTTGGGAGCGCATCCTTCACTTCAGCCGCCTTCCGCCAGCTTTCCGCCAGCTCCCGCGGGCGGAAGCGGCCTCGTCTTTCTTCCGTCGACAGCCGCCGGCCTCCCGCCAAGGGAAGGAGATGGCAACTCCATCGATCCTCATAGGCGAAGCCCCATTTTTTTGACTACCTACCAGACCACCCCAACCCAACCCGAAGACCCAGATTTCGGGTCTGGGGGGGGTACGGATTCCATGTGTCTTTTCAATGTTCCCCGACCCCCCCCCCTACTGGAAATGGGGGCAAACTGAGGCCTTCGGGCTAGGTTGGGGTGTTCGGTGGGCGGTGATTTTTTGGGGGAGCGCCGCACGTCAGCACTTTCGCGCGCGGCGGGCACGAGGCAACTACGGGCGGACACTGGGCGACGGTCCGAAGCCGCAGGCCAGTGTTGAAGGGGCCCCGGGACACACAAGCAAATACACGCAGATAAAAGGATTCACCACATTCTTTACTATTTCCTGGGTCTTCGTCTTCCCCCCCAACTTCCCATATGTTCCTATATTTTCCTGGGAGTGGAGGATTAATTGTGTTTGTGTGTTTTTTCCCCTCCTGAAGTTTGGGAGGCTGCCAGCCGGCGCACATAATTATGGGCGGCAACGCGGCGGCCACGGGCTTGCACCGGGCGAGAGAGAGAGCCAGACCGCCAGCGCCGATGGCCCCGGACAGAATCGGCGGTGGACAAACCTCCCTTGAGGAGACCTCCCCTTAATAAAAACGGCCTGGGACCGAAACCGACGGGCCGGGACCCGCAAAAATGATGGCCGCGACGCCCTCTCGCGAGCCGAACACGGCCAATTCCTCAGTCGACGTGTCGGGGTAGGAGGTCTATCCACCTCCGACAGGCTGCAGGCACCACTTGAGGAGGTGGAGGTGCAGGTGCTGTCTCGAAAATGGCAACGCCATGCTCGCTCGCTCGCGAGCCATACGCCGAACAGCGCGTGGACAGAGCTGGTATGCACAAAACTGGGCAACGCCTCTCGCCCAAGCATTGTCATCCGGAACGCTTGCCGGTACCTTGGCAGCGTGCGTTTGCACTTGCCTGGTCCATTCGTTTCTACGGCGCCCTACACTCGTCACTTACTTGCACGTGATTGGATCAAGATCCCCAGGGCAAAGATCATTCGGGGCACCAGAGAGGAGCCACGGGATGCGAGGCATGACCTGGGCGACCCGGGGAGCGGACGAGAGCGGACGGGGAAGAGGAGGAGAGAGCAGGGCGAGACAAACTGAGCCTACCCGACGTAGACGAACGGCCCAGACAACGAAGCGACTGTGGGAGCACGAGCAGGGGGCATCGGAGGCAAGGGGGGGCGGCTCGCCTGAGCACTCCCGCACCACGCACCTCCGGACCCTGCCGAACCTCCGCGCCTCCTCGAGGAGCTTGCACTCGAAGTCGACGTCGACCTCCGAGCTCCCCCGCCCTCCCCGGACCCTCCGGCACCGTGGAGGTCACGACGGCCGCTTCTGCCAGCGCTTCTGTCAAGGGGCCCAGGGACGCACAAAGAAAGAGGCACAGATCCCAGGATCCCCAGCATGGTCCAATATTTTCTGGAGTTCCTATCCCCCCCACTTCCCACGTTTTCCAATCTTTTCCTGGGGATCGACAATTGATTTGCGCCTGTGGTTTTCCCCTCCTGATTTGGGGTTTCCAGCAGCCCTGTTCCCCCAAACACGACGCCAGCGGTCTGGATCCCCCTTGTCCTCGGCCTCCTCCTGCTCCTACTGGTGAAGTATCGCAGCTCGGAGCTCCCCAGCTGCCATATGGCGCTCGGCAGCGAACCAGTATCACTGAGGTTCTGCCACAAACGCACGCACGGACGTGTCCGATCCGTCCGATGCTACCCATCCCTCCCGTCCCCTTCAGGACGCTCGAGGATGGACAGGACATACTCAAGCAAATCGCCATGAAGGGAAAACTGCTTGGGCAATCCACGTGTGCGCGCGGCACCAACTTCCGATTGCACCCAAACTGCAACGTGCAACTGGAACGGGGGCGCGCGCGGGATGGCGGCATGGGATGGGTGAGGCAACGATGAGAGCGCGATAGATTTACATACAGGCGGGGCGTTGACCTAAGGAACGATAAATAATGAACGGGGCCCCGTTTTCCCGCAAGTTAAACTTCGATTTCCGATAGAAAACATGAGGAAAACCTGAGGCAAGCTGTGAAACACTTAAGGAACACGGAGCCCCTCCCCAACGAAAAGGGTTCCTCTTCAGGGCCCCGACTGCACATTATGGGAAGCTTCCTTCAGGTTAGACTTTTAGCCAGGCTCGCCACGAAGCTGCGAGAGCGAGAGGTGCCCTCCTGGCGGGCGGTGAAAGGATGCTTACCTGCGGTGCGTCTGGACCACGGACCACAAATCAATACACACAGATAAAAATATTCCCCATAGTTTCCCTATTCTGGGTTTCTGTCCTCCCCCCCACTGCCCATATTTTCCTATATTGTCTTGGGAATCGACGATTCATTGTGTCTGTGTGTTTCCTCTCCCTCTGAAAAATGCAAGAGAAGATCGAGAGGGGGCCAACCTTGGAGAGGTCAACGGCAACCGTGAGGCGGCGGCGCGCATGGAGTCCCTGTTCAAAAACTTCGGGCGGCCGTGCAGACTCGACAAGAAAAAGCAGACGGCGCTCCTGGCTCGTGTCAGTTCATATCCGTTTCGTATGAGTGTGTTCTCGCCATGTTTCCTGTCAGTATAGATTTGTCTCGTGTGTCTATAGGTGTGATGTATGTGCGTAGGTCTCGTGCCAGTCATGCGCTCCGCGTTGCTTACAGGGCCGGGTGGGAGGGGCGGTCTCCCCCCCTTCATCTGGCCACCGTATACGTTCGCGCAGGCGCTCGAAGGTAAGCGTGGGACCCCGAGAGACATCAGAGGGCACATGGCCGAGGCAATCCGTGCAACCAAAACGTGCGTGAAAGAAGTGCTGCAGCTGCAGAAGCTGTACGAGGAAGTGGGAGGCGACATGAAGGCAGACGAATAGATATGACCAAGATTGTCTGTCACGAGCCGCTCCTGCAGGAACACGGGTTGTGCACTGTGTATTCGGCAGTGCTGTTGCGCTTTCTAGTTGTTTGGAGGTCGCCCGTTTGTACACGGCACGGCTTCTTCGGGATGCGGCAGATCTTTGTCTTTTTCTGCTCCGTGTCTAATTTACTGGTGGGAAGGAGGAGGGCCGTGAGCGGGGGCTGGGCGCGCGAGGTTCTGTGCGGAGGATGACCCCCACGTGATCGAGAAGACGCAGACGCAGCAACTAGACGCTGCCACTCAGAAACCCACGCCCGAGAAGATTCAAGCCACCGTGAGTGGCGTGGCGACCCGTTAGGAAGCCTTCTATCAGGTCACTGGCCGTGCGACATACCTGTTCAGATACACATGCGATTGCTCAGTCGGGTACAGATGCCGATTGGCATTCTATTGCAGCGCACCCTACTATGACACTCGTAACCACGTAAACCACTGCACGCTTCCTCGGGGGGCAAGAAGCTGTGCTTCTACTTGTTCAAAACGCATGGCGCGTGAGGCTGCGAGACGCTGCACAGGGTCCGCAGTTGTTGTTGCTCTTGCGCATCTTTCTGTGCACAGAGGGGTGGAGAGGGGGCATGGGAGGCAGAGTTGGATGTGGGGGAGGACGGGGCGGATGATGGGTCAGAAGAAGGGTATTGGGATGGGGGGCGATGGGGTTGCTGGTGGGGGTAATGAGGACGAGGCACGCGCGGACGTCGCCAGCCCTACGACAGTGCGAGGACAGCGCGACACTTTGATACAGCCAGCTGCGAACTTACTTATGGCCAGAGTTCGAATACGCGCACCGCTGGCGGTGTCAAGCAACAATCGGGCGGGCCGCCCGCGGCAATCGGGCGCGCCGCTCGGATGCAGATCTGGACTTGCACGTTATTCTGCGATTGGTGTGGTGCACATGTCGCGCGTCGCCGCGTCTCCCTACCTCCCTCCCCCCCTGGTCACTCCCTCTCTCGTTCTATCTCTCACTCTCTCTCTCTCTCTCTCCTTCCTTCCCTTACCTCCCTCTCGCTCGCCGCCCCCCCTCTCTCGCTCTCTTCTCTTTCTCTTTCTCTCTCTCTCTCTCTCTCCCTCTCTATACATAGATGTAAGTATGTATGTATATATACACATATATATGTACATATACCTATATATATATATATAGATATCAACATCTATATGTATCCACCGCCGTGCCTCGAGGCACGAAGGTGAGTCACATCCAGGCTCTCACATGTTCCCTGTTCTCTGTACTCAAGACTGGAGGGCCTAGCATTCTAGGGGCTTGGGCCCCAGATTCTCAAGTTTCATAGGCGCTCCCACGCGCTCCTGGGCTGCCTCGCGCGATGTTTCCAAAGGCCAGGGGGCCCCAAGACGGGCCCAGTGGGGCCCAATAAGCGCCCAAGAGGTCCCCAAGACAGCACAAGAAAACTACAAGACGTTCAAGATAGCCCCAAGACTGCCCAACGCCCCAAAGAAACCCCAAGGCATCAAGAGGACCCGCAGGAGTGCCCAACGGGGCAAAATTCATTGATGCTCCTTGTGGCGGTCGATGGTGGTCGCGTTCTCGCGTGTTCGGGCTTCCGACGCTCCAAGATGGCCCCAGAGGCCCCAACGACCGCCCCGAGACGGCCCAAGAGGCCCCCAAGCGGGGTGGAACCGAGGCAAAGGCTCCCACTCCGTTGCGCCCAGGCTGGCTGGGAGGGGGCACCGGCGGCCTCAAGAGCCAGCCCCCGAGCAGACGCGTGCGCCGGCGCGAGACCTCGTGCAGCGCTGCGTGTGGGGGCCTCTCTCGTCCTCCCTCCCTCGTCCTCCCTCCCTCGTCCTACCTCGTCCTTTCTCCCTCGTCCTCCCCCGTCCTCCCTCCCTCCCTCCCCCCCCCCTCCCCTCCTCCTCTGCCGCGGGGCTCTCGGCGTGTCTGTCAAAAAAAAGTGTGGGGGCCTCTGCTTCCTCAGCAAGTCCAAGCCTTCGGGCCGTCCGAGGGCCCGCTGTCCGAGTTGGCTTGGCTCGCGAATCTTGGCAGCGTGGGCGCCTACCCGGACAATGGTTAAAAAAAGAGCTCCGACAAAAATAATGTCTCCGAAGGTACTGCCAACAAGGAAGACGCTGGCGCTGCCGGCCGTCACGCCCACTCCAGGGGTATGTAACGACCTTACATGAAATATATTGTTGCCCCGCGACTTTACTTCGGCACTGCGTACCAATTACGCGGGCCATTTCAATGAGCACGTGTGCAAAGGGCACGAGTCTTGCGAAGTACTCTGGATATCATGCTCGAACATCAGCGCATGGAATGTCACCTGGTTAGAATGGGTTCCAGGGTGGCAGTCCATTACCACCCCGATTTACATGCTCTCGGATGGGGCCCCCGTGAGAGGTGTCGGGAAGAGCTGGTGGGAGTCCATGCGCATCATTTACTGGTCGTCGTGCCTAGCGGGTCGCAGTAGCACGCTGGATACCAACATGTTGGTGTTCGGCATGTGGTGGCACTTGTCTTCCAAAATTACCTGGCCACGTCATCATGCGCCGCGTCTGGCGGAAGATTGCGTGGTCGTTTGGGGGCGATATATCTTGGGATGCTGCTTCGTCACGATATAGATGGCAAACTGCACCGAGGGTCCCTAAGGCTGGAGGTGTCTGCTTCGTCCTCTTCTGCGTCAATGCCAACTTGGAGGCGTTGTCGACCGACGTGTGTTTCTTGATATTGTCTCGCCAGAAGCATTCGGCAATGTCACGGACAATAGCGAGGGATGTGACGGGGGAGGGCGGGGGGGATGAGAGCAGGGGAGAGCACTCCTGCGTTGGATGTATATTGCTTGCTTCCTCCCAACGATGTGTTCGCTCTCGGAAGCGGCAAGGATGCTTGCGTTGCGTGTATATTCATGCGCTGTCATGCTGGTGACTGTGATTGGCCACTCGCAATGGCGCAATTGTTCTCACGCGTTCATCCCCAGGAATTCCAGCTCCCGTGGCTGACGTCGAACCAGCCCTGCGAGAAATGCCCGTGCATTGTCACGGACACGCCGTGGACCGACCTCTCCCGAGCACGCGTGCTGGATGCCTCGCGAATGGACGGTCCACGCGTGGAGAATGCAGTTCCCAGAGCATCATCCAAGATGTGGCGTGCCAGGTGTCACCGCCAAGATGGTGATGTGTGGCATCCTCCGCGCGGAGCACCTTGGGATCGACGCGCATTACTTTGGCAGCGCATCGTGGCTCCGCTGGTGTGAGTTTCTCCCGAAAAAACCCACGAACATAATGCAGCATGTGTTCGACAGGTGCCCTCAGCATTAGGTCGGGCATGTCTTCCTACAAGGGGATGTTGGGCGATTAAATTGAAACTACCCCCCAACATACTCAAACATAGTTAGACAAACCGTCCCCAGACGATTGTTCGACCATTTTTGAACATTCCTCATGTAGAGAGACACGCGCGACTTAACCTCAGCATGGAGGTCGGGAAGGCACCCCACATCAGCACCACCACCTCGAGCTCGCAGAGTGGCCGTCAAAGGGGGGGGAGGACCTCTCCCGCGGCGGAGAGGCCGGGGCGCCGAGACCGAGGCCACGGCGGCCCTCCCCTCGTCGAGACGCGTACGAAGGGTGCGACATGGCCCAAGCCACGGATGCGCAGCTGTTCGTGCGCGTCGTCTCGGAGGGGGGGTCTCTTGCGAAGCGTCTGTCTCTACGCGTACATATCCACGCCGCGAATAAAATACAAAAACTGACCGGAAACTACACCGAACCTTTCCTCTCGGAGGGAGGGTATCTTGAGCGCGGGTGTGCGGTGGCAGTGTCTCCTGCCTGCAGCCGCGCACGACCTGAAGGAATGCGCGCTTGCCTTTCTGGCCGTGCAGGCCGCCGCCGCACATATAGATATATATATATATATATACATACATACATACATACATACATACATACATACATACATACATATATACATGTATATATATATATATAGTGTTAGAGTTTCTCCACCGCCGCTTCTGTTTCGACGTGGCAAATCCGAGCCGCTGCCTTCCGCACGTCGGCATCGAGTGCCCGCTTATCAGTCACCGGATAAGCTGGAACTGCACCAGCGAACATTACAAAAGCCGCATGCAGGCAGTCGTCTCCCTCGTGCTGCAAGGGCAACAGGTCTGACCAGGGCCAGCGCCAGATGATTGGTAGGTATTGCTGGGTGCATTGAAGGCGAGAGCGCGGCGCAAGGGGCACTTGCTCGATTTACGCGCGCGCCGCGCTCGCATGCAATATATACGTTCTAATGACTAGTCTGCCGATGCCCGATGATATACTCGTAAAGGTAACATTGGACTTCAGCTACGGGATGACAAAATGGTGCCGATTTTGGTTATGGGCCAGGCCGCCAAATCTTCACTCGGAGCTAGTTGGAGGGTGCCTGGAGTAGGAGAGGCGACCGCAGTTTTCGAATGGCATGGACATCCACATCGACGAGAAGGATAAGCAGGTCTCCGCGAGCTGATGCTCTACGGTCGGGGCGCTGGAGAAGGAACCCTTTTCGTTTGGGAGGGGCTCCGTGCTCCTTAGTTGCTTTACAGTGCTCCTTGGGTTTTCCTCGGGTTTTCCATGGAACATCTGAATTCAACTTATGGGAAAAAGGGGCCTCGTTCCTTATTTAGGGTTCCTTGGGTCAACGCCCCAACTGTACTTCAAAAGAGGTCTGCAGACTGGGCGAACGACAGATCCGCGCGTCCGCGGCCCCGCGTGCCGGGCCGGGCCCCCGAGGGCGGCGGGCCCCCCGAGCTACACGGGGCGCCCCCGTCCGCGGGGGCGCCCCGCGCGGGACGCCCTCGTGCGACCGCGCCTCTGCGGGATCGCGGGACTCGAAGAGGCAGAGATCGACAGGCTAGCAATAACGCCGGCAATGAGAAGATCGCAGCCCCCCTCGGAATCCGAGACCGGGGAGGCGAAGTGAACCCTGCAAGGGCGTGGCTCGAGCCCAGATCGCAGGGGCCTAGGACAAGGACAAATCCGTTCCAGAGCGTCCCGGGACGCTCTCAGAGCGTTCCAGAACGCTCTGAGAAGTCTGAGATGTGGACGCCCGAAATGGGCACGGAAAGAATGGGCACAATGCCCATCAACACATGTTATCCCAAACCAACAGCGGCCGCTGCTGGGCAGGCGGCCTCCTGCCTCGAATGGGCACGGGCCGCGGCGGCGTGGACAGCGAAGCCTGCTCAAAATGAACAGGAACTGCTGTTGGGCATTGTACAGTCGAGGCGTTGACCTAGGAACCCTAAATAAGGAACGAGGCCCCTATTTTCCATAAGTTGAATTTCGATTTCGCATCGAAAACCTAAGGAAAATCCAAGGCAAGCTGCGAAACAATTGAGGAACACGGAGCCCCTCCCCAACGAAAAGGGGCCTCCTTCTTCAGGGCCCCGACTGTACCCATTCTTTCCGTACCCCTTTCGGGCGTCCAGATCAGAGCCTTCCAGGGACGCCCTGAGAAGTCTGAGCAGGCCGCGGCGCGAGGCGCCCTCCAGAGCCGGCGGATCTCAGAACTTCTCGACCTCTCCTCGCCCGATTCTGTCCTCGCCCTGGCACATGTTGCTCCCATCCGGCTTAAGAACCACATCCCAGAAATGATTTCGAGCACCCGGAAAAGTGTCAAAAGAGTGTGGAAACAGTGCCGAAACAGTGTCGGACGAGTGCCTCCTAGGGCCCGACACGCGAAAACCCTCGAGTTTCGTTTTTTGTTTCTGGTGCTCGAAATTCTTGCTGGCGGTCAGGGCTAAAGTAGGTTGGAACATCATAAGTCCTGGCCTCGTCTTCGCCCCCCCCCCCCGCGGGCCTCCCCGGCGTCGGCGACGTTCCGCAGCAGCAGCACCTTCGTGGGGGCCCCCACGGCCTCGGCTCGCGCGGCCTCCACGGCGCGCGAGGCCCGCGAGTGCGCGCGGGGGGGGAGGCAGGGATGGGGGGGGGAGGAGGCGGCGGGGGAAGGGAAGGACTGCGACCGGCGGCGAGCCCCGGGGTGGAAATCAGAAGGCGGTGGCCTGCTCGGAGGGCTGGGAAGTCCCCATCGGCCTTCCGAGAGGTTCTCTGAGCCGTCCCCCGTAGACACAGAAGACCTCTCAGAAGGCTGGAGGGTTTCTGAGGAGTCCCGCCGCCTTCTGAGAATGAAGGGGCCCCAGGACACAAAAATAAGTACACACAAATAGAAATACTCCCTACATATTTCCAATATTTTCTGGGTTTTTGTCTTCCCCCCCACTACCCATAGGTTCCCATATTTTCTGGGGAATCGATGATTAATTGTGTCTGTGTTTTTTTTCCCTCCTGGGAAAAGGCCTTCTGTTTCTCGTCTCCCACGGGCGCTCCCGCCCGGTGTCAGAGGCCCCGGGGCCCTCACGGACCGAGCCCGCTCGAAAGGTTGCGCAGCGGAAATCGGTGGCGAGCGAGGGGGGGAAGTGAGAAGGAGAAGGCCTCCTCAGAAGGCGGCGGGACTTCTGAGAAGCCCTCGCGCCTTCTGAGAAGTGTTTTGTTTGTCTTCGGGGAAGGCTCAGGAAACTTCTCAGAAGCCCCAGGGACTTCCGAGCCTTCTGAGAAGGCCCGCCACTTCTCACTTCCCCCCCTCGCTCGCCGCCGAAGAAGGATGGGGTCGGTCTGGGGCTCTGGTGGCGCTGTTCCGCGATGCTGCATGTGCTTTGCGACGCCAGGCCTAAAGGGGGCCAAGGACACACTAAGAAATGCAAACAAATCCCCCGATTCCCCTTCTGTTCACATCTGTTGTGGGTCTTCGTCTTTCCTCCCATATTTTCCATTTTTTCTGGAAATCGACGATTAATTGTGTCTGTGTGTTTTTCCCCTGTGTTTCCCATCGCAAAGGTCTGAAGGCAGGAGGGAAAGGGAGATGGGGATGAAGAGGGAGAGGGGGTGCAGGTAAGCTAGGTGCGCTGGCACTATACCTGATATCCTGCCACTCACGTCAATCCCTTCCCATTGCGCAGATGTTTTCTCTATCCGCGAACGCGTGTCATAGCGGGGAGCTGCGCACATACGACATACGGGGGAGGACGAGGGGGAGGAGGAGACGGTGGTGGATGAGCAGGAGGATGAGCGGGAGGAGAAGGAGGATGAGCAAGAAGGAGGAGGAGGAGGAGAACAGCGTACAGGGAAGGAGGAGGAGGAGGAGGAGGAGGACGACGACAAGGATGAACAGCAGCAGCGGGAACTGGAGTGGAAGGAGCAGTAGGCGCATGAGGACCAGGGGAAGCGGCTGCGCGAGCGCCGGCAGGGGCGTGGCGCGGACCATGACCGTCGGAAGCGTCGTCCATCATGGACGAGGGCCATGACCAGCGGAAGCGTCGTCCATCATGGACCTCGTCAATTCGTGGATCGCCATCGCGAGTCGGCGACGCTCGCCGTGGACCTCGTCCATAGGGGAACAAAGAGTGACATAAACATAACAACTCTGAGGTCCGCGCGGATTTCTCGGATCGGCGCTGGGGCCCCCCGGCGGCGCCTCCCGCGCCGCCCCTGGCGCGCTACGCAAGCCAGGGAGGGGGGTCCAGCGCCGATCCGAGAAATCCGCGCGGACCTCCGAGTTTTTATGTTGATGTCACTTTTGTTCCCTTATTTGTTCGGGTCGGGCGAAAGGAGGGGTTAGCAAAGGGGGGGGTTGAGAATCAGCTCACGTAGCTGATTTTCACGGCGCCTCCCGGCGCCGGAGGCGTCTATGTATCGAGGAATGGGCCCCTCGGTGGGGCCGAAACCAGCTGCATGCAGCAAATTTCGTAACCCCCCCTTTCCCAATCCCCCCCTTTCGCCCGGCCCGGTCTTTGTTCGCGAGCGCAGGCGGGAGAGCCGCGCGCCGTCGCAGGGGCCAAGACGAGCGCAAGGCGGCGGCCCCATGGAAGGCACGCGCAGCCCCCGGGAGGAGCAAGCCGGGAGCGGCCGCGCGGCTCGGCAGGCTCGGCGCTGCACCCCCCCCTCCCGCCGCCCTGCCCATGGCGCTTGCTTTTTGCGGGTCGGGCGAAAGGGGGGGATAGCGAAAGGGGGGTTTGAAAATCAGGTCAAATTCGCTAATTTTCCCGGCGCCTCCTGGCGCCGGAGGCGGCCATGTATCGAGGAATGGGCCCCTCGGCGGGCCGAAACCAGCTGCATGCCGCAGATTTCGTATCTCCCCCCCCTTCCCCAATCCCCCCCCTTTCCGTCCGGCCCAATTCTTGGTCGGAGGAGGCTCCTGGAGCTGCAGCGCAGCGCGGGGCCGCGCGCGCCCGCAGACGGCTCGCGGCACCGCATGGGGCCGCAGCGCGGGGGGCTACGGCGGGGCGGCAGGGGCCCGGCCTGCCCCGGCGCACGCCCGCGCGCCCGCGGGGGCGGCGCCGGGGGCGCCGACCCGGGAGGTGCCCAGCGCCGAGCGGGAGAGCTGCCAAGCGTGTGTGGAGCGTGCGGCTCGTCGGTTGAGAGCACGGCCTTTCGGCTGGCCATCGCCACACGGGCATTTGCCGTCGCTCGGACGTCCACTTCCTGTGCATGCTTCGGTTTCGTGCGTGTTTTTTTTTGCTCGATGGTCCAGGATGGTCCTCGATGGTTCTCGCCGAGGAACAAAAATGCACACGTCCGAGCGATGCCAAGGGCACCCTGCGGGACGTGGGCTGCGGCCGAGAGAACGCGGAAGCACCAGCGCAGGCCTGCTGGCGCGCAGAGCAGCGACCGAAAGAGACCACCCCCGGCGGACGAAGGGGGTTCCGCTCTGCACACGGGACGTCACCGCAGCGGCAGCGCTCAGAAGGTTCGGAGCCCCCCCCCACCCGTCCGAGAAGTGTTCTGCGCAGTCCCCGAAGACGCAGCACACTTCTCGGAAGGCGCGAGGGCTCCTGAGAAGTCCCGCCGCCTTCCCAGCAGGCCTCCTTCCTCTCACTTCCCCCCCCCTCTTCGGAGTCCCGAAACTTTGCGGGGACAGACCGTGCGGTGACCTCGACATCCCCCAGGACCTCACAGCACGCTCCGTCAGCGCACGGCCCCAGGACCTCGGAGGCCCCAGCCGCCCGAGGCGCCCCCAAAGAGCGCACGGCCCGAGTCGCCCGCAACCGTGCGGTGGCCCCATGATCCCCACCGACTCGCCGCACGGTGTGGCGCCACCGCCACGCTCGGGGGGCCCCCGGCCCTCGCCCGCCGCCGAGGGGGGGGCGGGGGGCGCCTCGCGGAGGGGGGCCCAGCGCCGACCCCTGGCGCTCCGCGCGGAGCCTCCGCACAGCATGCACGGGCACGGGCGGCGCCGTGCGCGGCGGGGGCTCCTCGGCCGCCGCCGCCCGCCGAGGCTCCCCGGAGAGCAGTCCCCCCGCCGGCGCCTGCGGAGGGAGCCCCGCCTCGAGCGGGGAGGCGTACGCGTCGGGCTCAGGGGGGCTCGGGGTTCCCAGAGGTCCAACGCACTGAAGAAGTCAATACCGTGTTTTTGTTCGCCGTTCTCGGCCTCGAGAGGCCCTCGCCGGGCCGCTGGACAGTCAAAAAACGGCTCAGGATAGAGCACCAGTCCTGGGGAATGGGTCGAGACTTCCGCGGGGGCGTATGAAACAATCGCAACATTGGGTCTCTGGGTTTGTCGGCCTCCTAGATGGGGTCGGAGTAGATGAGTAGATGGGGTCGGAGGATCGCGCCGCATCGCCGATACATCGGCGATGCATCGGTGATGCACCGGCGATGCACCGGCGATGCATCGTCGACGTCGGCGATTCATCGGCGATGGCGACGTGAAGCACATCGGGCTACACATCGAGCCGCATCGGCGGTGCATCGGCGACGCGGCGCGACCCTCCAACCCCACCTACTCCGACCCCATCTGCTCCGACCCCAACCCCATCTGCTCCGTACTGTCGAGCGTCCCGAAACCCACAGGGCGCGGGGGGAGACCGGCCGAGCGCGTCCCAGAAGCATGCAGCAGCCACTCGGGCTGCAGCTGCCTTGCACAGTGTCGGCTCCGAGGAGTGCGGAGAGGGAGGGGGCGCGGATGGGGGGACGAGGGGACGGCTCGGTGGTAACTTCTGGAAGCCTCCCGCGCCATCTTGCTGGCTCTTAGGAAGCGACGTGAGCCGACGCGGGCCAACGAGAGCGGACGCTATTCGGCGGTAGATCCACGCAGTTGGCGCTAAATCGACGCTCGTCGAAGCTGCATCTGCGCCTAATCGTCGATCACCAGACGCCAGGGCACGCTCGTGCACTCCAGAGGCGGAGTTGCGAGGACTCACGAAGCTCCCATAGCTTGCGACCGAAGGGCGCGGAGGGGGACAAGGAGAAGGAGGACGGGCACGCGGGAAAGTGGGCATGCGTCGATGTACATGGATCCTGCTTCTCGTCCAGCCCCCACGGACGCACAAGAATCACGGGGGGTGAGTGCGGTCGCCTTAAGCTCCTGGAAGGCGGGCTCCCGCAGGAAGCTGAAGTCCACCGACTCTTCGCCGAAGCGCTTCGCCTTCAAGCGCTCGCCTGCGGCGGGGCGGTCGAGAGGGAGGCCGAGAGAGTGGGGGCGAACGACGAAACCTGGACAAGGGGGGCGGGTAGGCGGTAGTAGGGGAGAGGAGCCGGGAAGGGGGAAGTGACTGGGCGATTGGAGGGGAGGAGGAAGGAAGAAGGCGAGGCCGTGGGGAGGGGGAGGGCAGGAGGGATGGGGAGGCTTGAGGGAAAGTCGCCCTCTGGTTTTGAACTAAGGTCGGCCAACTCGGAGCTCCCTGGTCGCTGCAGGTGTGCGCGGGAAGCAGAAGTGGAGGGGGAGGAGGGAGGAGGGAGCAGGAGAGGAGGACCAATGCAATCCCAAGATAAAGCACGCTGCAATGCACCGTCGCAACCCCAAGTATCTGCGAGTGTCCCTGAGGTGCGCGAAGGGGCGGACCATAAGGACAATCCGATGAGAGGTACGTGTGGGGGTTCGCCCACGGGTGGCGGCGCTTGGAAAAGGCAGGTTGCAGAATGCAACCAGCGGAAAGGAAGATCATACAGGATTGCCTGCTCAGGGTGGCCTCTTGAGACAGCGTGCGAAGCCAACCCATCAAGGGTAACTTATACGCATGATCCTATCGGGGCTGGCATATAGCCAAGCAGACGGATACTGCATGAAGGATAGCCTCCACAACAGCTTCTGTTAGTGGGAGGCGAATTGAGATGTGCCGATGGGGGATGTATGGCCTATGGCGGCTGACCCGCTGCGGAAGACGTACGGGGGGGGTGGAGGTTTTACGAGGACCCTGAGGCGGGTATGCATATGGGAGATTGCCTAAGGGATGGGGGAGGTGGCATTTCAAATGGCGGGTACCTCATGGGCGGGTAACGGAGCCTTTGGGTGATAATACATGGCCGATGGTGTGTAACTATAACCGAAGGTAGCCATCAACCCTGACCGAATAACCAAATATAGCCGCCAGAATCGGACATCACCTAATCGCTCCTCCGCCCCAGCCCGCATACAAACGGGAGCCGGCTCACCACTGAAGTGATCATGCCCTTGGATATCGACGCACCAGCATGCAATACAACATGAATCAGTTAGCTCGACGTTGCACTGCAATCATCAGAACTACCCGAATGGACACAGCAATGCACCCGGGGTCCATCCGGACAAGTTTTCCGAAGCGGATGCAGCCGTTGCGACGAGAGACCTCTAGGAGGAACCGTACAACAAATACGAACAGAGCCAGGGCTAGGCGCCGTTGTCTCGACAGGCCCTCCTGGGACCCCCTTCCTCGGAGGCAAGGAGGAGGAGGCATGGAGGATGGAGCGCAGGAGGAGGTGGAGGAGGAGGTGGAGGAGGAGGAGGAGACGACAGACGGCGGAATGGGCAGAGGAGAAATAGCAGAGGAGGAGGAAGAGCAGAGGAGGAGGAGGAGGAGGAGGAGGTGGAGGAGGAGGAGGAGGAGGAGGAGGAGGAGGAGGAGCCGCGAGTGGCAGAGGAGGCCGGGGCCCTGGCCCTGGGGGCGGGCGGGAAACGCACGGGGCGTCGCCCACGTTCTTGGCGTCGCTCCTCCGCTCCAGCTCCAGCGCCAGCCCGCAAGCGCGCCGAGAGCCATCTACCTCCACGGGCGCGCGCGGGCGGCTGCCAGGAGTGCTCGGGGAGCTGGGGAGAAAGCACGGGCGCCGAGGAGAAGGCAGAAGTGTGACGAGGAGGGGGACAGACGCAGCGTGCGTCCTCCAAGTCTTCTTGGTAGTTTATACATACATCTACACATGCATATAGCTCTCTCTCTATATGTATATATAAATAGCGAGGCACAATTGTTCACTGGTTTGCTGCGCTGCGCCATTGAATCCTGGAGCCATTGGGTAGCTATGTGGCGGATGGAGTGGCGGTAGAGAGAAGGTAAGAAGGCGATGGCGCTGGGGGGGACGCATACACGCATTGGTCCAGTAACCGGCAATGTGCTGAACACCATTACGAACATTGTCTACGCGTTCGGCCTTCGAGGACGCTCGCCGGACCGCAATGACCGTTTCCCCATGGCCCCGATGGCCGTGAGGAACCGGTCGAGATTTCCGGGGCCACCTGTCTCGAATAAAAACATCGGAAGTGTGGGTCTGCCCCAATCCGGGAAAAATTGTGTGATCCAATTTCGTGCTCCGAGATGCGCGGCTCGCGGTCATCTTCGTGCCTCCACGGGTGACCTTGAACAAATTGATCGAAGGGGAGGGTGGATTAACTTTGAGGGCGGATGAGGATCAGGAGACAGGCAACTCGACAAGCAAGGAGGATCGTCGATCCTCCGTACCTTTCGGCCTTCCGTCCTCCTCCCCGATCCTTCTTACCCCGCAAAGCAGAAGACGGGAGATCGAGATAGGAATCAATGCGCACCATCTCGCGCACCACTATACGTTGCCAACCCGTGTCAACAGGAAGCCAGTCATACAATAACATGTGGAACCTTGAAACAACATCCGCAACACTCAAAAGTATCATATCACATAGCTTGCACACGACATACTATCAGGTCCACATGGGATCGGGCAGTCACGCTGGGGACTCTACAGATAAGTTGGCATGCTGATTCCCACTCGCAACTTACCTGGCTGGTTGAAAAAACATGAACAACACATTGTCATCCGCCGATTGCTACCATGAAAGAAACCACGAACAAGACCGAACTTGCGAGGCCAATGACAACTTCCGCCGGCTTCCGCCGAGCTTCCACCGGCTTCCGCCGGCGGAATCTGCCCCGTTTTACTGACACCACCTTCCGCCGGCCCTCCGAGGAAGAGATATCAACTCGTTCGACCCTCGGAGGCGAGACCTCCAATGGCTAGCATTGGAGACAGGGGTTCATGACCCTCCCACCCCCACTGGAAAAAGACAACGACAGGGGGATGGACGATGAACGACTAAACCAACCCAGACGTTCGACGCCCTGAACATCACTTGATCTGGTGGAAGAAAGCCCCAATACGGGTCGCGCACACCAGCGTGGAATTGATCACGACAACGAGAATCTGTCGCCTTGGACCCCAGAATCCCCGTCCCTCTTTCTGCCTCCTCTCAAACCGCTCCTTCTCTCCTCCTCCTCCTTCTCCTCCTCCTCCTCCTCCTCCTCCTCCCTCCAAATCCCTCTGCGCTTCCGACTCGTCCTCCCGCCCCGATCGAAGAGACGGACGATGGGGCAGAAACGGGGAATGATGACGACCACGACAAGGACGACGACGACGACGACGACGACGAAGAGCAAGAGGAGGCGCCCACCGGGCCTCCTCGACGCATCTGAGCACGGTCCCGAACCGGCCGGCCTCCGCAACAATGTCCCCTTCAAGTTGCCTGTCGGCCCGAAGCGTCGCCGCCGGTCGTGGCCGTCGTGGTCTGCCTGCCGTCGTGGTCGTCACCGTCATCGCGGTCGTGGTCATGGCCGCAGCAGTCGTCAGGGTCGTCGTCGTCGAAGGAAGGAGGGCGGGGTGTCGAGGAGATCTGTGGGGGAGGAAGGGGAGCGAGGAGAGGGGCTGGAGGCGAGGAAGGGAGCGAGGAGACGGGCGGCTGGGAAAGCGGCAAACAGGTAAGAGGCGCTTCGCGGGCGGATCCAAGATGCACTTGCACGCTCTAGGCCCTTGCGCGGGGTCCGTATTGGAGGGGCCCTGGGTCACACAAACAAATACACACAACTAACAGGATTCCCCATATGTTCCCACATTTTCCAAGTGCTTGTCCTCCCCCCCACTTCCCATATTTTCATATATCTTCCTGGGAGGGGGCGACTCATCGTGTCCGTATGGTTTTTCCTCTCCTGGTGTATGCAGGGCAGCGGTGCGCCTCGACGCTCTCGGCACTGCCTGGAGCGGCCCCCCGGCTCATGCGCGAGGGCGAGAGGGGGGGATAGCAAAGGGGGGGGGGGGGGGTGAGAATCAGCTCGCGTAGCTGATTTTCCCGGCGCCTCCCGGCGCCAGGAGGCGACCATGCATCGAGGAATGGGCCCCGCGGCGGGGCCGAAACCAGCTGCATGCAGCAGATTTCGTATCCCCCCCCTTCCCAATCCCCCCCTTTCGCCCGGCCCGACTGAAAACAGGGGCTGAGATTCCCCAAACACCCACAGTATAGGGGGGGGGGGGGCTACTGGGCCCGAGCCCTCTCCCCAGGGGAACGAGACTTCGAGCGTGAGAGGGCGCAAGGGTGGAAGAAAGAAACAAAGAACGAGAGAGAGAAGTAGAGAGACAGACAAGAGAACGGAAGAGAGAAAGAGAGAGAGAGAGAACAAGAGAGAGAGAGAGATAAACACAAAAAGTAAGGTAGCCCTTAGGAGACGATTCGGAGACGACTGCCAACAAGGCTGCAGGTCTCACCGACGGGCAGTAGGCACTTACAGCAGTCTATTGACTGCGTGGTTTGAAGCGGAGAGATCTTGTAGATGTCAACGACGAACAAGATGTTGCGACGTTCCAGGGGAGCCAACGCTGGGACAGAAACTTTTCGCCTTGTCTGCGCAGGTTGATCCCAACCATGGGAAAGACAACACACACACAAGTGGCATGGGACAACTCAACAACTAATATCACAAGCAACCTGCCGCTGACCACATACACCCCTTTCAAGCATATGTTCGCCGAGTGACAGGAGTACGATACCACCAGCGTGGTTATGCTTGCTAGCAGGGGGAGGAGCCTGATGCTGTTGGTTTCCCTTTGATTTCTGTATAACTCTGGGAGGTCATATTTGGCCGGCGTGCGTCGGGCGGAAGCGTGGAGTCGTTTCGCGTGAGTTAGGAAAGCACGTTGGCACCTTAGACATGGATGCTTTTTCAACATAACGAATTCAGAGTTGTCGTTTTGGGCATGGTCGTTTCCGGTCCGCCCCAACGAAATTGGCGTGAAGGCGCCTCTGGGAATAGCAAATGGGCGACGTCGGAAACCCTGAACCCGCAAACGTTGTCGTCTCTTGGGGGCGCACCTTTGACTTCCGCCGCCTTCCGCCGAGCTTCCGCCGAGCTTCCGCCGGCGGAGGCGGCCTCGCTTTGCTTCCGCCGACCTTCTGCCGCCCTTCCGCCGCGGCAGAGATGGCCACTCCTTCGATCCTTGCAGGCAAGGCCCTGTTTGAGACGCTCCAAATCGCACCCAGCGGTGGTGGAGGCGCCCTCGCCTGCTGACCTCTCGGGCGCCGCCGCCGGCGGGGACGACCAGCAGAAACCCGCCGGCCCCTCTGCCGAGGGAGCTGCCCCAGGCACGTGGACGAGGGGCAACGCAAGGGGGGGGATTCGGCTCAGGGGGGAAAGCAGTCATGAGAACGGCGACGAGGAGGAGGAGGAGGGGGAGGAAGATGAGCTCGCCGTTCTCATTGTGCACCTGCCCGAACTCCTGCCCCATTCTCCCATTCTCCTGTCGTTCTCCCCCCCTTTCTCCCCCTCCCCCCCTGGGGGGCGTTGGGAAGACCTGTTTTTCCACCGCCCCTAGGCGGGGGGCCTCCCCCGCGTGGTGTCTTCAGTCTACTTCCGCTACATCTCGCCTAGTTGGATCAACCTCCCCCCCTTGGGCAACGGCCCCTGGAGGAGGAGAATGGCTATACGTCGCGTTCCACACTGGAGCCGGCAGTGTCAACGTCAGGGGGAGCTGCTGGCGCTGCTCCGGTATCGCCAGGTCTGGAGTGGGTTGTCCTCGCTGGGGGTGCGGGTGGGCAGTGCTGTCCTCAAAGAAAAAGGGGGGCAAGCCCAGGAGCAGCGGACACCAGCACGCACCACCAGCGAGGACAAGCTCGAGGCTGCTCCGCTCTTAGAGGCCTCCTAGAATGGGATCCGAGTAGGTGGGGTCGAAGGATCGCGCCGCATCGCCAATGCATCACCGATACATCGACGATGCATCGACGATGCATCGGCGACCCCGCCTGCTCGGACCCCATCTGGGAGGCCTAGAGAGGGCCTAGAACTCGGCGGCGACCCGCTCGAGACTGCTCCGCTCTTCAGCTCGAGGCAGCGCGGACCTCCTCGCCGAGCTGGCCCCCTCTTGGGCGTCCCCAGAAGGTGCGGTGGCAGACCGTGCGGTGACCTCGAGAAATCCCCCAAGACCTCACCGCACGGTCCGTCACCGCACGGTCTTGGGACCCTGGAGGCCCCAGTCGCCCGAGACCTCCTCGGAGAACGACCCGAGTCCCGACACCGTGCGGTGACCCCGGATCCCCACCGACTCACCACACGGTGTGGTCACCACCCCGTTAGGGGGCTGGGCTCCCGACTCTCGCGGTGCACGGCCGCCGCCCCAGCAGCGCGGCGGCAGCCGGGGGAGGGCTGGCGCAGGCCCGTCCCCCCCGCGGTCTGGGCCAGAGGCTGCGGCCCGCGGGCCGGAGGGGAGGGGCCGAGAGCAGAGCAAGAAAAAGCGCCAAAAGTGGCGGCGCGCACAAGGGGGTGGAGGGAGTGGGGAAGGCTTCTTCGAAGGAGGCTGCTTCTCAGAAGGCGCCGGCCTCACATCTGTGGATGAGGCCCGCGCCTTCTAAGAAGCAGGGGTGCTTCTAAGAAGCCCTCCCCCCTTCCCCCCACCCCCCTCTGCGCGTGGCTGACATGCGTAAACACAAAAAGTGTTGCAGCGCCCCGCGCGGATTTTCCTGGATCTGCGCTGGATCTGCGCTCCCTGGCGCGCGCGGAGCGCGCCAGGGGCCCAGCGCGGATTTCCTGGAAATCCGCGCGGCGCGCCACAAGCTTCTGATCATGGCGTTTTCCACTGACCATCGCTCGGACGTCCATTTCCTGTGTTTGTTTTGGCTTCGTACGTGGTTTTTTCTATAAATGATCAAGGATGCTCCTCGATGGTCCTTGCCGAAGGAAAAATGCACACGTCCGAGCGATGCCAAGTCCACTTCGAAAGAGAGCTCACGGTGCCCCCTGCACGAGGCAATCCTGAGGCGGGAGGCAAATGGTTTCGTCAATAACCTGGTAAGTCCAGCATTTGGGTGTCTGGGGTTGTGGCTATCGCAGGGCTGGCCGATGAGAACGCGGACCTCTGGGCGCCCGGACACCAGAACCGCGCACAGACGCGGCAGGCTTCTTCCGGAACCGAGGCCCGTTCTCGGGCCCCTCCGCATGGGGGCCGGCAGAAGACGGCCCGAGGGCGAAATTAAGAATGGCCCCGGAGATGGGCATCGAGCGCTGTTGGGGGCCGCGCCGTGAAAATTGTCACGACGTCGCACGAAGTCGCACGCCTGGAAGGGCGAGATGTCAGAGAGAGAAGGAGAGAGAAGCAGCAACAGAGGAGAGCCCCGTGGGACTCCTAGGGGCATTTTGGTTTGGGGGGCCGTTGGTCGCATCGCGGAGACTTCTACTTCTCGGTCGCCTCACGCTCCCAGGGATCACACCGACGACTGCGGCGCGCCCTTCTCTTCCGACCCCACTGCAACACGTGTACTCCTCCACCTTGACCTGCATGTCTTCCTCCGTCTCCTCCTTCCATCTGAACGAGGTCTCTTACGTTGCATCTTCGGGGGGCCTTCTCTCCCATCGCGCAAGCTGGACGTGGCCAATCCGCGTCGAATCCATGTCGAACGAATCGAAACCGCTTCGAATCGACGCCGGATCCACGTCGGGTGCGTGCCGAATCCGCACCGGGCATCAGAACAAAAGGCGATTACCATTACAGACAAATTTACCCGAAGACGCAACGTAAGTTCTCCTTCATAATAACGCAGTAGGCGCCGGCGGGAGACTTTCTGCTCCTTCATAATAACGCAGTAGGCGCCGGCGGGAGACTTTCTGCCTGGATGCAAAGACCTCTGGATCGCAACATCGACCACCAGTACTCACAGCAGCAGACCACTGCGGAGCATCAGGGAGAAACGCTGAAACATGCGGCGGGCGGAGGAGGCGGAGGGACGAGAGAGAGAGGGAGCAGGGCAAGAAGAGAAGGACGAGAGCAGGAAGAAGGCGAGAAGGCGGAGGAGATGGAGGGGAACGAGTGCGGCATGGGAGTGGGAGGGAAATGGGGGGGGGGGATGGGAAGGGGAGGGGGACGCGGAGGAGGACCGGGAGGAGAGCGGGTGAGCCCCCCCCCCCCTTGCGCAGGCTTCGCCGCACCATGCACTCCCTGGGGCGCTGCGAAGGCCGCTCGGGCGTCTTCGTCGGCACGGGGGAGCGGGGCGACGAGGTGCACGGCAGTGCTCGGATCTGGTGGCGGTCTCGCTTGTCCTCGCGTCGGCGGGCACGCTGCAGTGGGCTCTTGCACAGGCCCCTGACACGGTGCTCGCTCTCCTTCGCCGACGCACCAAGATCTGGCTCACCCCTTTGCCTAGACCCGCAAAGTCACGAAGGCTCCCTCTGGATATCCTCCCCGCCAACTCCCTCCCATCGACGGAACAAATCGACGTGCTTCCCGAATCGCTGGAGACACCAAGGGAGTCCAACTTCCAGCCCCGCGAAACACACCCCTCGTCACCACACTCTGGACAATACCCCGCTCGGGTACATTTTTCCAGTTCGCGTCCCCAGGAAGGCAACCCCATGTGCAAACACTTCAGCGGCAGCTGGCGCCATGACCCCACTCGCATTGACACTCACACTGTGAACCATGTCGTATACCCTCTCTGCAACGCGCAATTATCATGCACATCGCACGTCTTCCACAAGTGATTGTTGCTGCCGTCAACGTTCTCCTTCTCTCTCCGATTGGCCTGCTTCGGGGAACCGATACCCACCGAACAACAACTTGCTGCATCTGTTTTGCTGGAAGATAGATCGCGTCCGCCGAGCTTACGCGCCGGATCCATCGGCAGACCGCCTTCCTTTTACGTCCGCAGGTCTTCGCTGGCTTACGCGTGCCTCCGCCCAGGAAGAGAAGCCAACCTCTCGATCCCTGAAGGTCGAAGCGGCTTTCTGGAACGCCCAGGTGGACAGATCAGCAAAGGAGGGTCCCCCTCCCTGGAGGGGGTGGGGCATGCGGGATGGACTGTTTGCTTTTTTCTCCAGAGCCTCTGCGGGACGTCCTTGCAATCGGGCCTCGGAACTCACTGACCCAGCCCCAATTGGGGGGAGGGGGGCCACGCAGGCGTGGAGGCTAGCTTTCTCTCCAAGGTGAAAAGGACAAGGACATTCTCGAAATCATAAGGATCCCTTTGGTATCCATACGGATCCATACTAATCCTGAGGAGTCCCTGGGCATATATAGCAACCCTCCAGAATCCGCAATGGCACAAAAAGGATGCATACGAATCATCAAGAGTCCTAAGGACTCCTCCTGAATCTCGCGTGCAACATGAGAACCCTTGGGACCCCCAAGGGATCCAACAGAATCCATGAACATCCAGAGGACTCCTCTGGACTCATCCATGAGAGTGGTTCAGACTCCTGCGGAATCTCGAGGGGTTCTGGAAAAATCCGTGGGGAGCCTCAAACATCCATGAACATCCGTGCAACAAATCCGTGGGAGTCCTCGGGAATCCCTCGGACTCCCCAGGAGCCCCCAGGAATCGATCGGGGCCTCCTTCGGGAACCGCCTGGGGATGCCATGCATGCGCACCCCCCTCCCTCGGATTCGATGCGGTACGCCCGCCCCCTCCTCCCGTGGGCGTCTGGAACACGCCGCTCTGAATAATGACAAGCAGGCGGCCATCCGCACCACAGATGCCCCACTTCACCCACGCACCCCAGGCAATGATCTGCAAAGACCTTTCGGCCCCCTCGCTCTGATAAGCAGGGCTCGACCACATCGGCGTTTTGCGTCCTCGTGCGGTTGTCGTCTCCCTTCGTCTTTGGTCTTCGTGCCCCCCGCGCTGCGCCACGGACTCAACACGGGAACGGCCCACGAAACCGTCACAGACACCGCTCAGGTCGAGCCCAGCTCAGAAATGCAGTCGGGGCCCGACCGCAAGGCACCTTCCACAGGGAACCCAAGCCTGAGACCTCAGGACACCCGTCGATTCCTGGCGTGGGAGCGTCACGCCTTCCGCCGCAAGGCCGTCGAAGTCCAGGAGAAACCCAGGGCACCCTGGAGGCAAGCAGGGTGCCTCTTGGCACGGGTCTCCACTGACGACCTACCAGACCACCCCAACCCAACCCGAAGGCCCGAATTTGACCGAATTTCGGGTTGGGGGGGGTGCGGGCTCCATGTGCTTTTTCAGTGTTCCCCGACCTCCCCCCACTGGAAATGGAGGGCAAATTGAAGCCTTCGGGTTGGGTTGGGGTGGTTGAGTGGGTGGCGATCCACTGCAAAGCCGTGGAAGTCCAGGAAACCCAGGGCACCCTGGAGGCAAGCAGGGGCAGGGTGCCTCTTGGCGCGGGTCTCCACTGACTACCTACCAGACCACCCCAACCCAACCCGAAGACCCGCATTTGACCCGAATTTCGGGTTGGGGGGGTTGCGGGCTCCATGTGCTTTGTCAGTGTTCCCCGACCTCCCCCCACTGGACATGGAGGGCAACTTGAAGCCTTCGGGTTGGGTTGGGGTGGTTTGGTGGGTGGTGATCCACTGCGAAGCCGTCGAAGTCCAGGAAACCCAGGGCGCCCTGGAGGCAAGCAGGGTGCCTCTTGGCGCGGGTCTCCACTGACTACCTACCAGACCACCCCAACCCAACCCGAAGACCCGAATATGACCCGAATTCCGGGTTGGGGGCGTTGCTGGCTCCATGTGCTTTTTCAGTGTTCCCCGACCCCCCCCCACCACTGGAAATGGAAAGCAAATCGAAGCCTTCGGGTTGGGTTGGGGAGGTGTGGCGGGTGGCGATCCACTGCAAAGCCGTCGAAGTCCAGGAAACCCAGGGCACCCTGGAGGCAAGCAGGGTGCCTCTTGGCGCGGGTTTCCACTGACTACCTACCAGACCACCCCAACCCAACCCGAAGACCCGAATATGACCCGAATTTCGGGTTGGGGGGGTTGCGGGCTCCATGTGCTTTTTCAGTGTTCCCCGACCTCCCCCCACTGGACATGGAGGGCAACTTGAAGCCTTCGGGTTGCGTTGGGGTGGTCTGGTGGGTGGCGATCCACTGCGAAGCCGTCGAAGTCCAGGAAACCCAGGGCACCCTGGAGGCAAGCAGGGTGCCTCTTGGCGCGGGTCTCCACTGCACGCCTGGGCGATGCCGGCCCACAAAGCGGAGGGCCGCAGCTGCAGCCGGCGCAGGAGGCTCGGCGGCGGCGACGGCCGGGCCGTGCAGCGCGCCCGGTGAGCGCGCGCGCGGGGGGGGGCTCCTCCTCCGCTTGCTGGCGGGCGCCTGCGCCTCGGCCTGGCGGCGGCGGCGGCGGGGAGGGGGCGAGAAAGGGGAGGAGAACAGGCGATGCGACGTGGAGTCCTCCTCCTCCTCCTCCTGCTCCTCCTCCTACTCCTCCTCCTCCTCCTCCTCCTCCTCCTCCTCCTCCTCCTCCTCCTCCTCCTCCTCCTCCTCCTCCTCCTCCTCCTCCTCCTCCTCCTCCTCCCCCCCCTCCTCTCCCCCTCCCCCTCCTCCTCCCCCCGCTCCTCCTCCTCCTCCTCCTCCTCCTCCTCGTTCTGCTACCCCTCCTCCTCCTCCTCCCTCCCCCTCCTCCTCCTCCTCCCCCTCCTCCTCCTCCTCCTCCTCCTCCTCCTCCTCCTCCTCCTCCTCCTCCTCTCGGCCGGTGTCATAAGGATGCTCGATACGGATGGAGGGGCCTTGGAAGGCCATGTCGGAGATTTTTGAGCGGGGCGCGGTCAACGGAAGCGGCCAAGGATGGGCCGAGGAGGCAATGATGCAAAGGGTGCCCTTGGGAAGGTTGCTCATCCTTACTGTGCGGGCTGACTGTAATCGGGTCATGATGAACCAGGTGGCCCTTTGGGCTGCTTCAGCCTTGCTAAGCAACTTAGGCCATGACCCCTGGTCACGGACGGGAAAGGTAGCCGCGACCCCCAGATAATAAAGGAGACCCCCCTTCCCCCCTGACAATTCATTATCCCTGGCCAATGCAGTTTTGGTCGGGGGAAAGGGGCGGCGAGGCCGAACTATATCATCGTTGGGGGAAGTTGCGAATCGAAAATGCTACCCTGCTATGTTGACTAACAACATTACCAACAACGTGCGACATGGTAATGGACGTCTCACCATGCTTTCCGAAATCACGACTACGTGGCAGGGCTATGGGACCCTCACCATTTCCGCTTACCCGACTAACGAATGTGTGGCAGGGCTACAGGACTCTCAATCCTTCCCGAGTCAGGAACGCGTGGCAGTGCCATAAGATTCCCGCCATGTCAGCTTTCCCAAGTCAGAACGTTTGGCATGACTATGGGAGTCTCACATTCTCAGCCCTTCCCGGGTCATGAACGGTGGCCGAGGCGTAGGCAAGCGTAGGCAAGCTTTAGGTGACAGATCTCGAGGAGCGCCAATGACCATCACAGCGAGGATCTAGAGGAGCTCCTAGGATCATCATCATCATCATCATCATCATCATCATCATCATCATCATCATCATCTTCATCATCAGCATCATCATCATCATCATCATCATCATCGTCGTCGTCGTCATCATCATCATCATTATTACCAGCAGTATCATCAGCATCATCATCGACATCATCATCATCATCAACCTCATTATTACCATCAACATCATCATCATCATCATCACCACCACCACCACCACCACCACCATCATCATCATCATCATCATCATCATCATCATCATCATCATCATCATCATCATCATCATCCTCATCCTCCGATCTGCCGGGAAAACGTTTAATATGCCCCCTGGACGCCGAACTTTATTATCCCCAGGGGGGATCAATATCAGGGGCAATTCGTTACTCCTGCCGAGGGTGGGCGATGTGATTCACGCACGGATCCGGTGGCTTACGCGCAAGCGAGGGGGGCCCGAGGGAGGCGGGGGCTCTGGAGACTCTGCTTGCACATGTAGCGATACGAATATGGTCAGGTTCTCTTGCTTGACGTGTCGCCGCGGCGGCCCCGGCGACACGCTATGACATGCAAGCGGATAGCCTGTCGCCTCGCTCCGCAGGACGACAGGGTGGGAGAAGCTGAAGACGTGGACGCCTGGGGACTGGGAAGTGGATAACGTGTCGCGCCGCAGCGTGGTGAGCCAGAACCGGCGGAGCGACACGCTATTCCAGAGTTCCTGACCGAAATATACCTGCACCTTCACTTGGGGGTGCGACTCTTTCCCTGAGGTAGAGGTAGAAGGGGTAACGGGAGGCGGGGAGGGAGGGGCTGGGATGAGAGGATGGCGGCCAAGACGCGAGGGATAGAGAGACACAATTAGACACACACACACACATGTATATATATATATATATACACATACGTATATGTATATACGTAGCACCCCGCAGATGCGGATAAGAGTGAGGGGGCGGTGGGGACGTCGGCCGTTTGCGAGACTCTGGAGAAGCCCGCCGCAGGCGCCAACGTTTCACAAATTATGCAACGAGCCCGCCGCAGGCGCCGATTGTTTCGTTAAACCCATGTGGGTCGGTCGTGGGTGGGTCGCGGGTGGGTCGCGGGGTGGGTCGCAGGTGAAAATCCCCCCCATAATAATCGCCACGACAAGCGAAGCCGTCTAGTAAACGCACACAAGGAATGAATCGAACAGGGCAGGGCTGTTTAGTAAACGCCCAAGGCCGTTTTAGTAGACGTCAATTGTCAGGTCCAGGTGTTTTTTCCTCCCTTGAGGGTGGGTCGCGGGGTGCGTCGCTGGTGGGTCGCGGGGTGTGTCGCGGGTGGGTCGCGGGTGGGTCGCGGGTGGGTCGCGGGTGGGTCGCGGGTGGGTCGCGGGTGGGCCGCGGGTGGGTCGCGGGGTGGTTCGCGGGGTGGGTCGCGGGGTGGGTCGCGGGGTGGGTCGCGGGTGGGTCGCGGGGTGGGTCGTGGGTGGGACGACGACAACAAACAGCAACAACAACAGCAGCGACAACAATAACGACAACAACATCAAACACAACAACAACAACGGCAACAACAACGCAAGAAGTAGAATTCACAATGAATTCCCTATTCAGCCACGCGCCCAGAGACAGTGAATGACCGTTCGGCCCCCTTTCACTCTATTATATACAGAGAAAGAGAGAGACAAGGATACATACATACATGTATATATATATATGTATTTATATACATAGGAATAAAAGAGAGATAGATAGAGATATAGAGAGAGGGAACGAGAGAACGAGAGAGAGAGAGAGAGAACACAAAAAGAGAGAGCAAGGAATAGAGAGAGCGAGGAATACATACATAAGCAAGGAGAGAAGGGAAGATTGGAGAGGAGAGAGGAGAGGAGAGAGGAGGGAGGGGAAGAGAGGGAGTTACGTATAGAGAGAGCTAGGGAGAACAACAAAAGATAACGAGAGAGGGAGAGAGAGAGAGAGACAGAGGAATACAGAAAGAAAGAGACAGAGAGAAAGAGAGAGAGAGAGAGAGAACAAAAAAACAACGACACGAAAACAATACGCAACTGATGGGCTGCCGTGGACCCGCTCGGCGCCGCGCCCGCCTCGGCGGCGGCCTTCTCGGCCTGCGGGCGCGACGGGAAAGGCTGCACCTCACTGACGACCGTGGCCATGAATGTCCCCCGCAGGACCGCCATCACCACCATCAGCTCAGTACCATCGCATCGGGGAGACGTAAGACTCGGGTACGGGGGACTCGGGTTGGCCCGACGGGGCCCTCATAAAAATGACGAGGCCCAATCTGAAATTTGACGCGAGCTCCCGCTGCAGACATCCCACGAAAACTGGACCTTCAAAATCCAGGACGCGCTCGTCAAAAAAAATGTAAGCAAACCCGAGTTCCGGCTTACTCGGGTCTTGCGTTTCCCCGATCGTAGGGAGGAGGGAACTCCCCACCACCAGCACCACCATCACCTGGATGGTGGAGGCTTAAGGTGGTCAGGGATGGTGGTGGTGTACATCGTTCAGGGCGCTCTTGCGGGACGTCGTGCACGTCCGCATCCCGCACACCGGCTCCTCCTGAATCCCCCCCCCAGTTGGTGGTCGTGGTGGCGGCGCGCTCCCTGCTCCCAGCATCGGGCACGCACTACGACCGAGAGATCTTGCTCAGTGTGTCGCGGCGGCGGCCCGGCGACGCGCTGTGCCGTGCGAGCGGATGGCGTGTCGCTCCTTTCCGTGGGGCAGGAGGGTGGGAGAAGGAGGGGGAGGAGGAGGAGGAGGAGGAGGAGGAGGAGGAGGAGGAGGAGGAGGAGAGGAGGAGGAGGAGGAGGAGGAGGAGGAGGAGGAGGAGAGTCGTTGACGCTGGGGGGCCCACAAGTGGCGGCGTGCCTCGCCGAAACGTGGTGGGGCCCAGAGCTGGCGGAGCGACACTCGCTGCCGACGCTCTTGACCGTACGTAGCCCGGGTCAGCACTACTACATGTGTGGGCCACGACCCTGTCTCGGGAGCGGCCAAGAGGGGGGTGTCCAAGAGGGGGGGTGCAAATCATGACCGGCGGCATGTGCGCGGCCCAGCGGGGGGGCCAGGGACGTAATGAGATAAGAAGAGGCGCCATGAGATCTGGGGAAATGACATGGCCCCCGCCATGCGATCCACCCCCCCTAGTCACCACCCCCCTCTTTGCCGCCCCCGACTGTCGCGAAGCCCGGCTGGCCGCTCAGCAGCTCCCGCACCCGGGCCCGCGGAGGGCGGGAAGGGGGAATGGGGAGGAGGAGGAGGAGGAGGAGGAGGAGGAGGAGGAGGAGGAGGAGGAAGAGGAGGAGGAGGAGGAGGAGGAGGAGAAGAAGGAGGACGAGGACGAGGACGAGGACGAGGAGGAGGAAGGAGGAGGAGGAGGAGGAGGGGGAGGAGGAGGAGGAGGAGGAGGAGGAGGAGGCGGAGGAGGGCAGGAAGGGAGAATCGACCCCACGTGGCCCCTGAGCGTGTCAGCCAGAGGGGATCGGCCGACCCCCGTCGCGTGAGAGCCCCGACGCCACCAGCACCAGCAGAGGCCTCCCGGGCGGGGTCGGAGTAGACGGGGTCGGAGGACCGCGCCGCATCGCCAATACAGTCGAGGCGTTGACCTAAGGAACCCTAAATAAGGAACGAGGCCCCGTTTTTCCATAAGTTAACCTTCGATTTCCTGTCGGAAACATAAGGAAAGCCTGAGGCAAGCTGTGAAACACTTAAGGAACGCGGAGCCCCTCCCCAACGAAAAGGGTTCCTTCCTCAGGGCCCCGACGGTATATCGGCGAGACATCGGCGATGAGCTGGGCATGCATCGTCGACGTCGGCGATGTGTCGGCTACGTCGGCGTGAAACAGGTCGGACTGCACGTCGGGCGCATCGGCGACGCATCGGCGATGCGGCGCGATCCTCCGACCCCACCCGGAGGAGGAAGAGGAGGAGGAGGAAGAGGAAGAGGAGGAGGAGGAGGAGGAGGACGAGGAGGAGGAGGAGGAGGAGGAGGAGGAAGAGGTGACCCCCCGTCAGCCTCCGCCGCGGCCCGCGCCCGCCGCAGCGCGCCGCCGAAGCGGCGCCGCAGGCCGCTGCCGCCCACGAAGCCCGCCGCGGTGAGCCCGACGATGCCGCTGCCGACCTGCTGCCGGCAAGGCGACGACGTCGACGACGACGACCCAGCTCAACTCAAATCGACGACGACGACGACCCAACTCCTCCTCCTCGTCCTCCTCCTCCTCCTCCTTCTCTTCCTCCTCCTCCTCCTCCTTATCTCCGCCTCCTCCTCCTCCTCCTCCTCCTCCTCCTCCTCCTCCTTCTCCTCAACTCAAATCCAATTCTCTACCACCGATGTCCGATAGCCACGACTCGGGGGGAACGAAAGGGTAGGTCACGCGCCCATTTCGGCACCCGTCGCGCGCTTTGTGGCCCGGCAGGAAGCTCCGGAGGCCTCAGTCCTCAGCTGGGAGCTTATCCAGTGTCGCGGCGCGTGGCCTAAGGGCCATATCCTGCGCTATCCGCAGTTGCTCCAGCGTCGGTCCTTCGCCAGGCATGTTTGTTCCCAGCGCGGTTATGAGAGAAGAAGGAATAAAGCTGAAGGGACGAACGTTGGACAGACAGGCACAAGGAGACTTCTCGAGCTGTGACTGCACGAATGTTCAAAGCCCACTGGCTGCTGGCTGTCTCAAGCTGTCAGGCCCAGCCGGATTGAATCGCGAACTCGGGCCACACCGAAAACGGATCGAATGGCCAGCGGATCTCCTTGGCTCGCACCGAGCTCGGAGCGCCGCGCCCGACGCCTGCTCGCAACCGGCCGATGCCGGTGAAGCGAGCCAACTCGACGCGGACTGGCCTCACGGGCGCAGCCCGCGAACCTCTGCGTCGAAGCGGGTCGTAGTGACAGCACCGTTTATTGTTCCTGTCCCGCTCGGGCAGCGGTCGCCGAGCACGAAGGCGCGAGCGACCCGCCGCCGCTCACGCTGCACTGCCATGGCCGCCGCTGCTGCGGAGGGGCGGCGCTGGCCGTGACTGCGCGGTGTTCTCTCCGGCTCTCCTAGGCTGCCGGGCCTCCGCTCTGGAATCCGCAGCGCCGCGCTCTGCGCTCCGCCTCCCCTCCTTCCTCCTCCCCCTCCGCCCCCTGCTCAGCGCATGTCCTTTGAGCAGGGACCGACCGTCCCGGCATTCCTATGGTCATACCACGAAATGTTCTTAGAGCCCACATATGTCCTAAGAACAAAAACAATGTTCTCAGAACATAAACCCGATGTGTGCAAGCAAGACAGACTCCGCCAGAAATGTTCTGAGAACCTTCCGTGGAAGCCACAAGAGGTTCTTAGAACTTTCTTTGGTGGGGCTATAGGCGAACCAGGACGCTTCGCCACTGCTTGATCCTCCCTCCTCCCCCTCCGCCCCCTCTGCGCGTGGCTGACATGTCCTGGCGATCTCGCTTCGTGGCCCCATGGGGGGCTCCGCCTGCGGTCTCCGTGGGAAGCGGGCGCGGCGGGCGGCGGGCGCCGTCTCCAAACACTCTCCCAGTGCAGGGGTCCCCTCGGAGCTCCGGGGCGTCGCACTCCGGGCTGCCCCAGGTCTCCATCCTGGCACTTTCCCCATCCAACACCCAAAATCCAGAGATCCAGCGCAACGAAAAAATCACGATGGAGGTTTTTCACAAATTTCGGCCCCTAGGGGCTTTCGCCGGGCCTCGGGACCGTCAAACAAACTACTCAGGATGAAAAAACAGTCCTGGGGAATGGGTCAAGACTTCCAGGGACCGCGTATTGAAAACAACACGACGTCGGATCTCGGGGAACACCGGCTCTAATTGACAGAGGAGCACCAGTGTAAACTGTTCTTGGTGTCGTCCCTCCTCTCCCCTTCTCTTCTTCTTCCTCCTCCCCCCCCCCCTTCCACACAACTTCAGCAAGCAACTGTTTATTTGCCGATGCGGCGTTTGGGCGCCAGTCTTGACTGACATCCTCCCCCTCGTCCTCCTGTACAGGCTTGGGTCCCTGGCAAAGGATACCTTGCTTAATCCGCATGTATCCCCGAAACCGGTCGGAGGTTCTCTAGGTCCGGGCATCGGCTGCGTTCTCGCATGCACGCCTGAACACAATTCCTGCAACGGTGCATTCGCAATCCCTCGCCGCACGATGTTGCAGACGTGCCCGTCTCAAGTGTGTATCTCAGTCGCCACGAAGCCTAAGGACGGAGGGCCGACGCCCGGGAATGCGCTTCGCCCTCCTCGGGGCACCCAGGGGGGCTTCTCTGAAGGGGCCCACAAACACACAAAAAAACACACAAATAAAAAGATTCCCCATTTTTTCATATATGTTCTAGGTTTTTGTCTTCCCCCCCACTTCCCATATTTTCCCATATTTCCCTAGGGAGTCGACGATTCCTTGTGTCTGTGTGTGTTTCCCCTCCTGTGTGTATCTCAGTCGCCACGAAGCCTGAGGACGGAGGGCCGGCGCCCGGGAATGCGCTCCGCCCTCCTCGGGGCGCCCAGCAGGGGGGCCTCTCGTCGCCGCTGCTGGCTCCCCTGCAGAGGAGCGATGGTCGAGGCTCAGCTGTGGAGAGGCCCAGGCCCGATTCCTGAAGGGGAGGGGGGGAGGCCCATATTGTCTCCCCCCCCCGCTTCCCATATTTTCCCATCTTTCCCTGGGGATCGACGATGGATTGTGTCTGTGTGCTTTTGCCCCTCTTGATTCTCGTCGCCGCTGCTGGGTTCCCTGCAGAGGAGCGATGGCCGAGGCTCAAACCTGTGGCGAGGCCCAGGTCCGCTTTCCGAAGGGAGGGGGGGGGGCGGCCCGGGTCGAGGGCCGAAGATCGAGGTGCCTGGAGGTCTCGAGGCCCTCTCGGGACCACATCACGCCAGGGGATGGATTCACCAAGCATGGCCACGAGGATTGCTGTGGCCCCCCCCCCAAAAAAAAACAGTCCCTCTCCCTCCCTGCCTCCTTTTTGCACCCCCCCGCCTCCCTGCGGCATCGCCGCTGTCTCTACCACCTCTGCCACGACTCATCTTCCGTGCTCCACCTCCTCCTCGTTCCTCCACGCCCATCGGCGCCATCGGCGCTGCTGCCGCACGGTGGGATTCGCATGACTCGCCGCCTGCGTTCAAAGACAAGCGGCGCGCAACAGGGCGTTGGCGCGGAGCGTCATCGGTATCCGCAACAAGAGCCGATGCATGATACCATATGATTGGTGCACACGGTCAAACACAGTGCTACGAGAAATACAGGTGCACACTCGTCGCACATCTGTACCAAGTTTAAGGTGACACAGGACTTGCGCGGGTCCGTTGGGTGTTCGGGGGGTGGCCTGGGGCGCCAATTGGCCCGCTGTAGTTTTGTGATGGTCCGATGTGCCCGCCGTGGCAGGGGGCACCTACGCCTGCAGCAGCGGAGGCACTGCACCTCCGACCGCGAACCTGGCATAGCATACCATCGTCTGGCGCGGCCCCGGGCAGCCTACCAAGTCACATCGCACGTGCACTGACTGATACGACGTTTACGTCAAGATACCTAGGCTTGCACCGCGGGCTACGTATATGCCCCACTTCGTTCCTCTACTACTACGTATACACATGCTGCGCCACCAATGCAAGCAAGGACGTGATCTGTCGTGTGGCTTCATAAGTGGCCACTGCTCCCTCCTGGGGCCACCACCTGGACAGAATGACAGAACCCGCCACCATCGTTCCCCGAGCTGTTGCCGCAACAGCTGGGGGGACATGTTTTCAGTCCGCGGGCGCAAGCGAAGCGAAGCTGGGGGCGGGCGCCGGTCGGGCTGCGGGCGGGACACGCCGGGAACGAACGGAGGAACGGAAGCGGAAGGAACAGCTGGGGGGGCACACCAGCAAATCGATACCTGCCAGCCGTTGGCTCGGCAATCCGCGGCACGGGCCACGAGCACACATCGGGCGCAGCCTCGCAGCAAAAGCTGCGAGGGACCGCAGCAAAAGCTGCGGTTCCGCAACGGGCTGCGCCGTGCACGAGTAGATTGCACCGTGCGTAGGCGCCATGGGTTGCGGAAGCGGTTGCACCAGCCACGGGGTGCGTATTCGGTTGCGCTATGCGGCACTGGTTGCGCTGCGCTATGGGTTGCGTCATCCATGGACTGCGCCGTAGGTTGGGGAATGGGTTGCGCGACCCATGGGTTGAGCCATAGAATGTGAAACAAAGCGCCCTGCTAGTGGTTGCCCCATCGATTGCACACTCGGCGGCCGAAATTCCCACGCCCTGCGATTGGCTACGCCATTGATTACGCACCCATCAATTGAAAATGAGCAGGCAGCCATGTATTGCGCCATTCGTTCTGGCAGCTTGGCATACATCGGCCTGCTATGGGTTGCGCCGTCGGTTGCACACTCCTTGGCAGAAAATACAACGGCCTGCTTTCAACTGCATCATCGATTGCGTATTCAGCGTCCGTGCATGAAAAAAACCTGCTATTGGTTTCACCGCGAATTGCAAAATGAGCAAACGAACTAAATACGGCATGCTATCGGGCGCGACCCGTCAGTCAGCCAGTCATTTGAGATAGCGAATAGCCAATTCGGGCAACGCCCGAAAAAAGGCAGGGGCGGCGGTGACTCGCAAGAAGCGCATTCGATAACTCAATCCGCTTAGCCTTGGCTTCTTATCGCAAAGAGACTGCGCCCCGCTTTTGAATGTAGTGACACTGACGCTGTCCGCTCCTGTGGAACGCTCCAGGTATCTAGCAATGCGTTCAGAAACTTGCGAATGCCTGCGACCCGAATCTGTGTGGTCGCGGTGACAGGCTCATCGATTCTGCTGTGAAATGTGAAAATGCACGGAGCACCGTCAACCGCACATGGAAGGTCCAAGTCGTGATGTGGAGGTGGGGGTCAACACCATCCGAGATGTTGAGACGGAACTGGCGCGCGTGCACAGACCCTGAGACGGGCAATCATTCTACACCTGGGGCGCTGGCAATCACCGCCAACATCGTGGTGACGATTCCAGCTACCATCATGCTGATCAGGCCGTTGAAGCACAGCATATTTCCCTGCACGATGCAGCGTCCGAAAACGTCGCAGTGGTGGTCGAAGCCCACGACGCACCGTCCGCATGTGCGGCAATGGTGGGCCTTCCTACCTACATTTGGTCTCCAGACCAAACAGCGCACGCAATACGTCCCGTCTGGCATGCCTGCGTGGTCTGCACGTTCTGTGTTCGCCTGGACGTTTTCCATGTCCTGGAGACTCTCTCCTCTACGCAGCCGCTGGTCAACCTCAGGAGGTATGGGATAGCAAGTGCCTGGCGAACGCCTGATTTCCCCAGCACCCGCGAACAGAATGTAAAGCACCATGAAAACCGCGATGCCGGCCTCGGCAAAAACTGCTACCACGCAGGCGTTGGGAAGGGTCCAGTCGTAGCCACCGGCACTGTCGGCGACGGCGCTACGGGTGCAAGACACGAACAGCGCGATCAAGACCCCGACGACACAAATACCGCAGAATGGCTGAGAGTAGTAATCTTGCCCACGGGCCTGCAGCCCGGGGAGGTCTTTGATCGCTATGACGCGGGCGCTCTCCTGGAGGAAGAGAAGCAGGAAGGGGTAGACGCAAGCGGGAGAAGGATGGGGAGTGGGAAGAGGTAGGGAGAGGAGCAGGAGGAAGGAGGAAGGATGACCAGACGCATGCAGAGGAAGCAAGCAAACAAAAAGTGGGGTGGTGGAAGGGAAGGGCGGGGCGGGGGGGTGGGGGCGGGGGAGGGAGGCAAAGGTGAAAGGGGGTAGCATTAGGTCAGGCGTGTCCCCCTTACAGGGGGATTTTCTACAAAAAAATAAAAATAAAAAACAGACCCAACAAATCCTCCAAAATGGCAAACAAAAAACCCAGATTATTTTTGAATATCCCCCCTGTAGAAGGACAGGCCAGGCTTAAGGCAAGCTTCGTGCATCGCCGTCCGAGTCGAGGCTGTGGTAGGATCCGTCCGCGGCAGCCACCGTCCCTGCGCACAGAAGGGTGGGTGGGTACAGTCGGGGCCCCGAAGAAGGAACCCTTTTGGTTGGGGAGGGGCTCCGCGCTCCTTAAGTGTTTCACAGCTTGCCTCAGCCTTCCCTTTTGTTTTCGATGGGAAATCGAAGTTTAACTTATGGAAAACAGGGGCCTCGTTCCTTATTTAGGGTTCCTTAGGTCGACGCCCCGACTGTAGAGCAGGAGCAACGGGAGGATCACGAGGAGGAATGGAAGCAGGAGGAGGATCAGCAGCAACTGGCCATCGCTCGGACGTCCATTCCCTGTGTTCTTTTTCGGTCTCATGCGTGTTTTTTTGTTACCAAATCATCAAGGGTGCTCCTCGATGGTCCCCGCCAGAGGAAAACAATACACACGTCCGAGCGATGCCAAGGCAATGGTGAGGGGATGTGCTTTCTGGGCTTGGGACGTCAAGGCCTCTCCTGACCCGACGGGGGGCTCTGGGGGGGATGTCGGGGGAGGAGGAGCAGCAGCAACAGCAACAGCAACAGGATGAGGCGCAGCAGGAGAATCCGCAGCAGGGGAACGGTGTTACGCTGGTTTGCCTGGCCCATTGGGCTGTAGATGGCCCCCCAGCGGCTCTAAGGTCTTTCAGTTATTCATGCTTTGATGGATAAGAGGACGGAATGCAGGCACAGACAACAACGACACCACCAACACCAGCGCGAGAAGCCGGGGGGGGTCCTCTTGGTGGTGTGGCCTCCCCTCTCCGCTCGATACACCCCCTACCTCCAGCACTGGGAGGCATCATGGAACTCCTTGTGGGAGGTGGTGCCCCTGGTGGTGGTGGTGTCGCTGCCATGTCCTCCGGGAATTCGAGGAGCAACCGAGCCTGCCCGCCAGCCAGGCACGCACGGAACCTGGAAGCAGTACGAGGAGAAGCACATGCACGCGCCCAGCTCGGCTTAGGCGCCCACGAGCGCGGAAGCGCGCCTGCCCCTGCCGTTGGCGCAGCGGGGCTGGAGCTCTGGTCCAAAACTGCTGCGGGTTGTCGTTAGGATCTGATCACGGGGTCACCGATTCACTTGCTCCCGTTGCAGCCTCCCCTCCCCAGACACCTCCGCCTCCTCGAAATCAAAGCCCATTCCAACGACATCGGGCCAGTCAGTGTCCACTTGGGACTGTTTGCAACCATTGTTGCGGGACTGCTCCCGACGCTGATTCCTTCAGCGATCATACAAGACAAAGGCTGGAATCTAACCAAGGGGGCTGACTTCAGCTTCATGTGCTTGAAAGATTCCTGAGGGTTCCGAAAAGATTATGAAGGAATCCTGAAGGATGCCTGGGGTCTCATGAAAGCATCGCGAAGTTTACGGAAAGATTTCTGGAGGATTCTTAAAGCATTCCTGAAGGATTCCGGATAGAATCAGGAATCATGTCCCAAAGATTCCTCAAGGATTCCTGCGGATTGCTCCAAGCTTCCGAAAGGACCCCGGACGATTCCGACAGGGTTTCCTAAGGATCCCAAGCGATTCCGGAAGGGTTCCGAAACAATTCTGGGGGGGTCCTGAAAAGCTCCTGAAAATTCATGAACGATGCCTTCGGAATCCTAAGGGATTCCCACGGACTCTCACAAGATTCCCGATGATTCCTAAGGGATTGCCAGATGGATGCCTGACGGATTTCTGAAGGATCCCTGATGGATTCCTGAGAGAACCCTCAAGGATTCCTGAAAACTCCCTGACGCATTCCTGAACTAATTCCTGCCGTATCCGTGAAGGATGTCTGACGGTGGCACCCTGAAGGATTCCCGAAGGATTCCTGAGAATCCAAAACAGATCTTGAAGGACTCCAGCAGGATTCCGGAAGATTCCTGATTGATTCCTGGGTCGTCCTGAAGGATTCTGGAAAGATTCCCGAATGATTCCTGATGATTGCGTAAGGGATTCATCATGAATTTCTGGCAGGTTCCTCAAGGATTCTCCAACATCCCTGAGGATAGCGAGAGGACTCACCAGGACTCATGAGTGATAACTGAAAAATTCCTGCGGGCATCCTGTCGAAATTCCTACGGGTTCCGACAGGTTTCCTGAGGATGCCCACTGGATCTACGGATTCCCCAAGGATTCCTACGGATTCCTAGGGGGTTGTCCTGAAGGTGTCCGAAAGGTTTCCAAAAGATCCCTCAGGGATTCCTGCAGGATTCCTGAAGGATTTCTAAAAAAGGGTTCCTGAGGGATTGTGGAGGGAATCCTCGGGGAATCCTGAGGGGATCCTGAGACCAGAGTCAAACCAGGATGCGTCAAAGGTGCCGCAGCACCCCGCGTGCCGTGCCCCCTCGTACCTCACTGCTCGCGATCTACTTTCAATGTGTGAGGCGACCCGATAGGAAAGATAAACGCCGTCTTTATTCCAGCTAGCAAGAGCCGCCAAGGAGTACGCGTCCGCATGTCGAGAACCTGACGTGTGAGAGCTCCGGTTTGCACACTTTTCGCCTTGGACGGGTGTGATCCGTGAGGAAGCACTCCGTAGCTTTAGGGCCCACGTCTTGGAAAGAACTCCACGTCGCGGGTCCGATGAGAAGGGCGCGCATAAGGGCCTCTTTCGAATTATCGCTGCTACCTGCTCTTTCAATTCCTGCTCCTGGTCCCTGGCCGCCTCCGCGCCCAAGGTACTGCCCAATATCATCGAGCTGTCAGGAAACGGCTACTGCAGCGGCGACCCAGAGCCCTTCACCCTCTCGAAGAACAACAGATGGCAATGCCATCAACTTTCGGAGGTCTCGTGGAATTCGTGGATCGGCGCTGAGACCCCTTGCCAACGCGCGGAGCGCGCCAGCGGCGGCGCTGGAGACGCCGCCAACGGGGCCCAGGGCAGATTACCCACACGTGCTCACCTGCTCTGCTTTGGGGCGTTAGGAACCAACGTGTTTTCACGGTGGTCCTGTTCTGGGGGTTCGGAACCCACGTGTTCTCAAGCTTGTCCCGCTCTGGGGCGTTAGGAGCTCAAATGTTTTCACGCTGGTCCCGCTCTGGGGCGTTAGGAACCGACGTATTTGTACGTTCGTCCAGCCCTGGCGCGTTTGGAGCCCACGTCTTTTTCAACCAACGTGTTTTCATCTCATGTCCCGATCGGGGGCGTTAAAGACCCACGCGTTCACATGCTTGTCCTGCTTTGGGAGCGTTAAGAACCCACGTGTTGTCATGCTCCCAGGGCCACGCACGATCCCTCGAAAAAACGGTCCGACCGCACTCCCACTCCCTGTGTCGCCCAGGCTTTTCAAGCACTGCAAAACAAGCGTTTCGTTTGAGACATCCTCAGCTATTCGGTTCGCAGGGCGCGTCATCCTCGAGCGGGCGCGCAGAAAGCCAACAAGCCAACATTCTTTCTGCAAAACAAGCGCGGGGCCCGAGACGTGCACGAGAAACCTGCGCGAAGGGCGCGCCGTGCTCGATCAGGCAAACAAGAAGTCAACATTCGGTCATTCGGTATACAATTCTAGGGCCCCCGAACCTTATTCGTTCATTGGTTCTCTGCGCGGAAGTCTACGCGCCCTTCATTTTTACGAAGGAAAGAGGGACCCCTTGAGACAACGAGGATCCCAGATGAGGGCACACTTTCCTTGAGCGGGCACGCGCGAAACGATCCTCCCTCACCATGCACTTTCCGCCGCGTCCTCCTATCGCTCCTCCTGCTCTTTGACCTGCGCATCCCGCTGCTCCTCCATACTCTTCCTCCTTCGTCCGCGTCCACCTCCTCCTCCTGATCCTGATACTCCTCCCGCGGCTCATGTCACATCTTCTCTCCCCACCTGTGTATGATCCTCGGCTGATGCTCACCATCCTCGTCCTCCTACCTCCTCAACCCCCTCATCCTCACCATCCAGCATCTCCCTCTCTCTCACTCTTTCTGTCTGTGTTACCCTCGTCATTACCGGCTTCATCCAGCTCCCTCCTCGAACTCCTGTTCCTTCTCATCCCTGCGCCTCCTCCTGCACCTTCCCCTCTCTCTCTCTCTCTCTCTCTCTCTCTCTCTCCCAAACTCCCACCTGCTGCCCCTCCCCCTACTCATCCGTATCCACCTCCCGCTCCTGATCCTCCGTCACCATCCCCGCTCATTTGCATTATGCACCATTCTCCCCTTCCTCCACTGCAAAAAACCCGCCTCCCCTTCCTCCACTGCAAAAAACCCGCTCTCCTGCATCATCTGTTGCTCTCGACACTCCTGCCCACTCGCTCGTCCCTCCGTGCACCGCCCTTATTCAATAGATTTGCCCCCTTCCGCCCCCTCGCTTGCAATCCTTCGACTCTAACTCCGATCCGTGCTGTCATAATCCATCTTTGTATATACTTCCAACCACCCCGTCAATAAGTTTTCGTGTCTGACTCCCCTCATCTTCTCCTGTACAACAATCCCCCCATCATCCATCCTGCATTTCCGTTCTGCTCCACATGGTGCTCATCCTCCCTCTCCTCCTCCTCCTCCTCATCCGCCGTACTCCCTCCTATCTCCGGTTTCTTTCTCCTCCACCCTCCCTCCTCCCTCCTCACTCCCTTTTCCTGCTCCTGCTCCTCCTCCTTCTGCACCTATTCCTCCTCCTCCTCCCCCTCCTCGTTTCTCTCTCTTCATCCCATTGCTACCTTCGATTTTCTCTCAGTGCCCGTGCCCCCTTATCCTTCCTCTCCTCGTCCATCCTCCATCTCCTTCGTTCAGCTCCCCTCTCATCCCTCACTCTCTCTCTCTGTCTCTCCCTCGGTTTGTTTGTCCCTCTATCTGTCGTAATCGCTGTTTTTGTCTTTATGATTTCATACTCTATACACGTATGCGTGTTTGCCTGTGTGCGTGTGCGCGTGTGTTTGTTTAAACTGACCGCTTGCCTGCCCAACTTGACCACCGCGTTGCAGCGCGCATGATCGCCGACTCAAGATGGTGTATTTGCGTGTGCGTGTTTATGTGTAGGTGGGTGTGGAGGGGTGGCATGTGTCGCCGCGTTACCAAAGCAGGAACGACTTGATGCTAAACCTATCCCGCTCTCATGCTTTGCGAACCGCCGACCTCAACGCACCGGTGCGTTGGAGGGAAATGTGCGTATGTCGCCCGAGTCGTCGCTTCTCCACGCTTCGTGCCCAACGTCGTCGCTGACAAGCCAAGTGTGCGTGGGGAACGGCCTGAGACAGCGTCCGCATGCTTCCAAACATGTTTGTGTGTGTGTTCGTGTGTGTGTGCGCGTGCTTTCGTGTGCGTGTGCGAGTGTGTGTGTGTGTGTGTGGGCGTGTCTGTATAAGTGTACCTGCGTATGAGTGCGTGCATGTGTGCATGTGTGTGCGTGTGTTTGCGTGTAGGTGTGTGTGTGTGTGTGCGTTTGCATGTGTGTGTGAATGTGTGTGTGTGTGTGGGGGGGCGTGCGCGTGCGCGTGCGCGTGTGTGTTTAGATAGGTGCGTGTGTGTGCGTGCGGACGCGATTTCTGCGGTCTGTCAGTGCGAAGTCCTGCAGGGGCCCGCGGGTCAACGAGGCGCGCCAAGGATGCCAAGCTTGCTCGCCGCGTGGACGCACAGGTCCCCGGCGCAGTCCTGCTGTCCACTCGTGGCCTGGGCAGGAGGTTGGCGGCGCGACAGGCCGCCGAAGGGGAGTGGAGGGAGAGAGGGGGCGGCCTCCCCTACCTCCACTCTCCCTCCTCCGGCTCCTCCACCTCCCTTCTTGCCCTCCCTCCTCCTCCCGTCCCCCTCCTCCTCTCCTCCCCTCTCCCTGCTCCCCCGCCTTCTCCTCCTGCCTCCCTCCTTCCTCCCTCCGCCTCCTCTACTTCCTCCTCCCTCCTCCTCCTCCTCCTCCTCCTCCTCCTCCTCCTCCTCCTCCTCCTCCCCCTCCTCCTCCCTCCTCACCCTCTCGCCCTCCCTCCACCTCCTCCTCCCTCCTCCTCCCTCCTCCTCCCTCCTCCTTCTACTATCTGCTGGTGGCCGCAGTTTCTGAGTGGCTACTGAGGCCCCCCCTGCCCCCTCTGCGACGGGTGGCTGCACGTTCATTTTCTTCCCGAGCAACATGAAGAGGCCCTGGGAAACACAAGTAAATACAGACAAATAACAGGATCCCCCATATGTTCCTATATCTTCTGGGTTTTGGCCTTCCCCCCCCTTCCCATGTTTTCACACCTTTTTCTGGGAGTCGACGACGAATTGTGTCTGTGTGTTTTTTCCCTCCTGACATGTACGCGCGCGCGGGCACATGTTCTCGACGTCGGCGCCGCTCGCGGGGTCGAGCGCGGGGAACACACGATGGTCTGGAGCCCCCGCGGGGCCCCCGCTCCGACGGAAAAAACCGGCGCGCTCCCCCCTCACAGAGGGCTGACAGCAGCATGTGGATGTTATATGCCAATCGGCGAAGTGAGTTTGACAGCGTGGATCCCGAAGAGAAAGCTGGTGAATTCTGTGTGAGCTGTGTGGCGCAAATGGATACAGGGCAATTCTAATACATATATTTTTTTGAAGTATAGGAGTTGTAATATATGGTTCATGTATGGATAAATGTATGCATGACCTCATCGTTGTTTTTAATTTGAGGGAGTTTCTGTGGAACTACCGTCATCCTCACCCCCGGCGCGGGGAGCAGAGGAGCCCAAAGCGGCCTCCGGCACCGTTTCCGGACAGATCCGGTGGATCCGGTGGATCCGGTGGATCCGGTGGATCCGCCGACGAATCCCGAACCGGCGCCCTCGCTTGAGACATCCTCACAAAACCGGCCCCGGGGGCGGTGCCCAGAGGAGCCCAGAGCGGCCTCCGGCACCGTTTCCGGACAGATCCGGTGGATCCGCCGACGAATCCCAAACCGGCGCCCTCGCTTGAGACATCCTCACAAAACCGGCCCCGGGGGAGGTGCCCAGAGGAGCCCAGAGCGGCCTCCGGCACCGTTTCCGGACAGATCCGGTGGATCCGCTGGATCCGGTGACGAATCCCAAACCGGCGCCCTCGCTTGAGACATCCTCACAAAACCGGCCCCGGGGGAGGTGCCCAGAGGAGCCCAGAGCGGCCTCCGGCACCGTTTCCGGACAGATCCGGTGGATCCGGTGGATCCGCCGACGAATCCCAAACCGGCGCCCTCGCTTGAGACATCCTCACAAAACCGGCCCCGGGGGAGGTGCCCAGAGGAGCCCAGAGCGGCCTCCGGCACCGTTTCCGGACAGATCCGGTGGATCGGGTGGATCCGGTGGATCCGCCGACGAATCCCAAGGCCCCGGGGGCGGTGCCCAGAGGAGCCCGGGAGCGGCCTCCGGCACCGTTTCCGGACAGATCCGGTGGATCCGGTGGATCCGGTGGATCCGCCGACGAATCCCAAACCGGCGCCCTCGCTTGAGACATCCTCACAAAACCGGCCCCGGGGGAGGTGCCCAGAGGAGCCCAGAGCGGCCTCCGGCACCGTTTCCGGACAGATCCGGTGGATCCGCCGACGAATCCCAAACCGGCGCCCTCGCTTGAGACATCCTCACAAAACCGGCCCCGGGGGCGGTGCCCAGAGGAGCCCAGAGCGGCCTCCGGCACCGTTTCCGGACAGATCCGCTGGATCCGGTGGATCCGCCGACGAATCCCAAACCGGCGCCCTCGCTTCTTTGATCGTCGGGTGGGTGTAAGTGCGGTAAGAGCGTTGTATATCCGATGAAATCGTTTCAACGAAGATGTATGTAGGTTCATGCTAGTTGACCTCACATATTCAACATATATAAAATATCGAACTTCGCATTCATCTACTTAACGTTTTGTTAGATAAGTATATTCAACAACATACCATACATACTACTCACAGAACCATCCATCTTATCAACTGAGCTATCGGGTACCACTGCCAAGATATATCGATACATACACCTCAACATACCCAACTTAGTAGCTAAGTCAGCTAAGTCGATGTGGGCTGTCCGATTCGGTTAACCCGAAATTTGCATAACTTTCTATGTTTTGCATGTTTGTTCTTGATATTGCTATGTTTCGGGAAAAAACCACAAAAAACGTTTTAACAACTACAACACAACAGTTTTTCAGGACAGGGCGCCGCAGGTCGACGCGCCGAGCCGCCCTCAGGACGCCTGCGGGGCGCGGAGGGGAAGGGGGGAGAGGGAGAGGGGGGGGGATCAACTATTCTTCAAACTGCCTCCCCTCGGCGGCCATCACCGCCTCCCCTCTCCTCTCCTCGTTGTCGGCGGCCAGCCCGCCCCCGCTCCCTCCTGCCGCCTTCCCTCCCCGAGCCCGCCTTCCTTCTTCGGCGGCATATCCGCCCCTCCCTCCTGCACCTCTCTATCGAAGGGCGGCGCATCCGCCAGCGGCATATCCGCTCTCGCATGCGCTCGTTTTTTCCTTTTTCACGTGATGGCGAGCACATAGCCATCGTCCTGTAGTCGCCGATAAGCCGCCCAGGCTGGCGGGATCAGCTCGGCGGGCATCACGGCGACGTCGCCGCGCGGCCGCCACAGGGACGCGCCTGGGCATGGCGCGCGCACCCATTCCAGGGTCTCCACCAGCAGGTAGCTGGCGGCGCCAGCCTGCGCGCAGCAATGCACGATGTACGCCTCGCCGTCGCCCAGGAGAAAATCCTGAGGGCAGCAACGCCTCGATTTTTGGGGGGGCACACGCATGTGCACCCCTAAATACCAAGGTTGGTTGCGCCGTCTGTCCTGGCTGCCGTACATCTGGCCGTCGATCGACGCCTCTCTGCTGGTCCACGTTTCAGCCCTGCGGAGGGGTTCCTCCTCCTCCTCCTCCTCCTCCTCCTCCTCCTCCTCCTCCTGGCGGCGAGCCGCCTCGGCGGCAAACCGCCTTCCCCTCTCCCAGCCCATCTTCCTCCACAAAGGGCATGCAAGGTTGCGCCCCGAGTGCCCGAACGTACTGTCCAGCTCTGGCGTGCGCCACGCTTTGGCGCGGGAGCGCGGCGCCTCCTTCGCTTCCTCCAGGAAGCAGGCGAGCATCGCCGTCAAGGCCGACCGCTCGAAATTCTCAGGGTTGTCGATCTCCTGCGACCTGGACCGAAGCAGGTTGTGCTTCCGCTCGAGTACGAAGGCGTCCAACCAGATGCCGTCCTCCGCAGGCTGGTCGGGGACGTGCCACAAATAATGATGCTTCGGCTTGATCAGGGCTGGCCCGTGCGCGGCTTTGTGCAGCGCCAAGGAAATCGAAACGGCCTTGGTCCAGACAGCTATCAAATTCGGCACGGCGCCGATCCTCAGGACGTAGCCGAACCGCCTGCCACCTAAGCGCTCGAGGATGCGCGCGGGCCGACGCGGTGCATCCTCGAACGCGCAGGCCAGCGTTTGCGTTTCAGCTGCGGCCGCATGTCCTTTTGCCCTGCATGTACAATTCGAGCATCTTCGCCATCGCCTCGAACGACCGCGCCGCAGCGTTCGCCATGCCGCTGGGACGCAGCTCTGTGTGCACCCAATGACGAATCAAAGGGAACACGGCCAAGCAATCCGACGCCTTGCCCACGAAGTGCGACGCCTTGCAGGTCGCTTTCTTCCGAGCCACGCTGAACAGAAACGCTGGCGGTTTCCTGCCGCGTCTGCCAGTCCGCCACGCCGAGCAGCGATCCCGCCACGTTCCCCACGCGTCGGGGATGACATCCCTCACCGCCTTGAGGAGCGCAAAGATTTCGACCTGCAAGGTCCCGCCGCTGGCCAGCATGGTATGCATGGGGTCCCTCACGTATGTGCTCGGCGGCGCCACCGTCCGCAACGCCTGGCACGCCACCAGAGAACGGTCATCCAGAGTGATGCCCATTGCCGTCTCCTTCGGGGGCCGGAACATCAGAAGGGAAGGAAGGGGGGGACATCAGAAGGGGATCGATGGAAATGTTTTCCTCCCTGGCTCCAGTCTCTCGATGTTCGCTCTGGTTGTCGTGTCCCGCAGCGACGCCAAATCATCATATTGCTGCAAAAACTCGTCTGACGACAGCGGGTCAAAGCGCGACGAGTCAGCGCACCAGAGAGGCACGAGGTAATCATCGTCGTCGTAGTCTGCAAGACATTCCGCCTGATCCAGCACAACGTTCTTGCATTGCAAGCACGGTCTCAGACCTGCAGCGCCCTTGGTGCAGAATGTCTCTTTTCCAGCCGCCTCGTCTGCAATCAAGCGGTGGAACTTGGCGAAAAAGTGCACGCCGCCGATTGGCGCACCGTGCTCCGACAGACTCTCTGGGCCCAGGAACAGCGCGCGAAGCAATGCCCGCGCCGCGGCCGAGCCGCCGATGCTCTTCTTCACGACGACGCGCAAGGTGCCGATCGGCAGCCACGCAACCTCCTTCTGCAAGAAGGATCCGAACTCGAGGAAACTCGCATACACCGCGAGCTGATTCCGACGATTATCTATCTTCAAGGCGTTGCCCACGCCAATGTCGTCGTAGTACAGCAAAAGCCTCCACGGCCGATCGCGCGACACAGGGAAACGGCGCATCGCTTCCCAAAACATTGAACTCCAGAGAGGGCAGTCCGACAGGAGCCTCGGCATCAGCCGATGCGGCAGCGCCACGCTCCATCGGAAAGGCGTGCCGATCTTGGGCTGCAGCCGCACTGCGCTGATGAGATCGGCCACGGATGCCGTCTGCGATCGCTGCATGGCCCGAGCGCCCACGTCTATAGCATCGCCCGCGTCGTCGCCATGGCCAAGCGCAGTCACGATTCGCTCGAGCAAAGCCGCGGACACGCCGCGCAGGGCCAGACACTGTTGCAGTCGAGCCCGCTGCTCCACCTGCTTGTCCACCTGCAGGGCGCGTTTCCCCATTGCGCCGACGCCCGCGCGCGGGAGGGGCGGGGGCGGGGGGCAGCGCGAGGCCCAGCGCGGTTGAGAAAAACGAATTGCAGCCAGAGAGACGGAAGTGGAGGCGGGAATGGATCGCGGGGCGGAGTAGCCGCCGAAGGGCATGGCGGTGTAGCCGCCTGAAGGGTCGGGAGGGGCGGCGTAGCCGCCGAAGAGCGTGGGGGCGAGGGGGCATGGGGGGAGGGGGGAGGGGGGAAGGGGGTGGGTGGGGGAGATTGCGGAGGCGCGAAGTGAGCGTAGCAACGGAACTTGCAAGGGAGATTTCTTTTTCTCGCACGCAATTTCGAGCTTGAGTTTCAAGCTCGGGTTCCAAGCCGCCAGCGCTCGGAGACGGGCGCGGCTGGCGGCTCGAGCTCGGGGCGGGCGCAGCGCGGGACGGGCGCGGCGGCGGCTGGCGGCTCTTAGTGCGGGTGCGCGTGCTGCCTCCAACTCCTCATCCACCTCCTCCTCCTCTCCTCATCCTGCCTCCTCTTCCTCCTTATCCCCCTCTATCGGCCCAGCCGATCGCCGCTCAGCTCTCCTGGTGCGGCTGGCGGCAGAAGAACCGAATGCCGCCTGGGATGTCCTGCACCATCTGCTTCGACGTCTGGCACAGCATCTTGCCGCGCTCCTCGGTGCGGCGCGCCTCCTCCATCATGCGCCGCGCCTTGTCGATGAGCATCTGGCCCTTGATGCCAACGGCGCGTGCATGGCGGCAACGATTGCGCCACTCGATGAAGCGCACCACGATGGTCGCCCAGCTCCACGCACTGCCACCCGTGATGAGCTCGAAGTCATCGACGTCGTACTTGTCCGCGATGCTCGCCATGGCGGCGCAAGACCGCGAAGGGGCACGACCTCGAGCGGCTCCACTTGAGCCACAAAGACTACGGATGAGGGGTGGGACGGTGGCAGATCATGTCATTGGGAAACGCGAGAGAACGGTGCGAGCGCGGTGGGCAGCAAAGGCGGCATCTCCGCCAAATGAAGGCAAGGCGGCATGTCCGCCAAGGGCTTGCGAGAGTGGAAAGGCGGCATCCCCGCCAAACGAAGGGCTGCGGTGGTAACGAGTGGGGTGGCGATGGCAACGAAGAAATGTTTTTTTCAACAATAATAACAATTGTACGAAATCACACACCTCGTCATGAGCGGCCCAACTGCCGCCCCTGCCAAGGAGCTGCTTCGCCTCTGCTTCGTCTCCGACCGCCAATCGATGGGATTCCCAACGGTGTCGCTGGCCTTCGCGAGCCACAGCTCGCGCGGTAGGGTCTCGGGCAGGACGCGCTCGAGCAGGAGGGAGTTATGCAAGCGCTTCGCCTCGCCAAGTGAGGCATCGGAGCGCGATGAGCAGCAAAGGCGGCATCTCCGCCAAATGAAGGCAAGGCGGCATGTCCGCCAAGGGCTTGCGAGAGTGGAAAGGCGGCATCCCCGCCAAACGAAGGGCTGCGGTGGTAACGAGTGGGGTGGCGGTGGAAATGTTGTTTCACCAACAATAACAATTGTACGAAATCACACACCTCGTCAGGAGCGGCCCAACTGCCGCCCCTGCTCACGAGCGGCCCAGCGGCCGCGGCTTATTCGGGTCCTTCTCCACCTTTTTCAGGCCGTACTTCATGATGTACTGGGCCACCATGGGGCGCTCAGGTGCTGTGCTTCTGCGCCTCCTTGAGCATCCCCGCGATGGCCCTCGCCGCCGAGCTCGCATCCTTCTGGATGCTGATGGCCTCGTCCTGCGTGATCGTCAACGCCGCGCCGCTGTGCACGCGCTTCTGCGCCACCGCCTTCATGACTGCCACAGACTTCCTCGCCGCCTTCGCGTTCTTCACAGCCCATGACGGCACCTTGTCCGCCTTCTCATGCTCGAGGTACCCGTCCAGCTCTGTCTCGAGCCTCGTTGCGGTGCCGATCCACTTCAGCGCCAGGTTTTTCTCCTGCGTCTCCTTCTTGGCCTGCTCGGCCTTCTCCCTCGCTTCCTGTCGCCTCCGCTCCTTCTCAGCGTCCTTATCCCTGCGGAGCCTTCGGGGTTGTCCGAAAATGACAACACTTCGAGCCGAGCGAAATCAATAACCCGATCCGAACCTGAAGAGTTGAACGGAAACCGAAAGCGAATGCGAAGCCCAGGCGACACCCCTGCGTTGAACCCCCAAACGGCCTGCTCTTGCTCCTGTCCTTGCTCTTGCCGCGGCTCTTGCTCCTGCCCTTGCGGCGGCTCTTGCTCCTGTCGCGGTCGCCGCGCGAGCGGCTCCTGCTGCGGTTGGTGTCGCGACGTCTGTCGCGGCGTCTGCTCCTGCTGTCGCGCCTGCCCCTGCTGTCGCGCCTGCTCATGCTGCGCCTCCTCCTCCTGCGGCTGTCAGACCTGCGCCTGCGGCGCCGCCTGGATCTGGACATGTCGCTCTCGTCGCTTCTGTCGCCCTTGTCGCCGCCGTGCTCTGCGACGCCCGTCGAGGCCGCTGCCCGCGGGCCGCTCTGCTTCGCCTGCGTCCTCTTATCGGTGTACAGCTCGTTGCGCACTGCGGCCTCCACTGTCTCGCTCCAGGCCGCCTCCAATTGCGGCCTGTACGTCCACTCCCCGAGATCAGGGTTCCACCTCTTATCCTGCACATTATCTTCAATCTTTTTCGCGTCGAAGCCGTCGTGCGCCCACTTCCTCAGCGGAAGGTACTTGCCACCCTTGCGGACGCGCTCCTCCTCCATCCGTTGGACAGTGATTGAGCTGACCACGAAGGCTTCAATGCGATCGAGGTTCGACAGCCCAGGATCTTCTGCCAGATCCTTGTAGAACTGCTGCTTGAACTCACTCTTCATTTTGGCGAAACACTTGGCGGCCACTGTCCGAACCTCCGAGAAAGGCGCACCCCGTTCGTGTTGCACGCGTCGCACTGGTAAGTCGACTGGCCCTTCGCCCTGATCCTGTAGTTGCACTCCTTTGCCGTGCGACAGCAGCGGTTGCAACGCACGATGCTATGCCCGATGCCATGCACATCCACGAACTCCCCTACCTGGGGAGCGCCTGCTGGCGGATCGTCCTGAGCTGCCTCCTCCTCCTCCGCCTGCGGCGCTGCCGCCTCGGGCGAGCGCTCCTCATTCTCAACCTTGGCTACCGCGCCCTGCGGTGGAGCCTCTTCCTCCTCAAGCTCACGCTTGGCACTCTCAAGCTCATCCTGTTTTACGCCGAGCTCGGAACCAATCTCGTCGCCGCGCTCCTCGGAGCCCGATGCCGCCTCTGACGCTGCGTCGTCCGGCTCTGGTGGCAAAGCCGCTGCGCCCTGAGGAGGCAGCTCTTCGGCGGGAGCTGCGGCTGACGCAGCTTTGCGAGCCGTCCTCAACGCTGCGGGGTGCTTACCTTTGCCCTTGCCTTTGCTTTTCCCGCGTGCCTTCGGCGGCCCTGCGTCGGTCAATGCGAGCGGCGGCACAAGCTGTCCAGTCAGTGTCATCTGCGTCCCCGATAGCTTAGCTTTCCCACGGGGCTTCGCTGCGGGCGCCTTGGTCATCACTCCCTTGTTTTTCGGCCTGGCTGCTCCGAACATCACTGCCAGAGAATGCTGCTGGTGATCTTCAGCGGGCGGCGTCCCCGCCATGGCGGCGTGACCGCCTTGGCACGCGAGAAGCCGCGCGTCGCGCGCGGCCCTGATGCCAAGATGAGCTGGACGCGAAGCGATGACGAAGAAAACGCGCGGTAAGTGAGGCGGGATAGCCGCCAGCGGAATAGCCGCTTCAAAGGTGGAGGGAGGGGTGGAGTGAGGTATGAAGGGGGCGGCATATCCGCCAGCGGACTCGCCGCTTGAGAGGGTGCAGGGGCGCGGCGAGGGAGGCGGATTGGCCGCCAGCGGACTAGCCGCTCGAAGCGTGGCGGACGCACGAGGTGATACGGATACTGAAATGAATTGCGCGCAACATGACAACCACACAAAATTGACATCATGTTATCATATGTTATCATATGTTATCAGGCGTGTGATAACACCATGCTAACACATGATAACACCTGATAACATGTTATCAGGTGTTATCAGGTGTTATCAGGTGTTATCAGGCGCGTGATAACATATGCTAACATATGATAACAGCCAACGTTTTTTTGCCAGTGCATGGCGGCGGCGTAGCGGCACGTCCGCCGAGTTAGTTAAGCGGAGCAGCAGGGGCGGAGCGGCGCCCTGCGCTACCGACCGCGGACGGCGCCGCGTGCTTCAAACCGCTGCCTGAGCGGCAGCGAAAAGACGGGCGAGCGCGGAAGCGAGGCGCGCTGCCTGAGCGGCAGCGAAGAGACGGGCGAGCGCGCGCAATCGGGGCGCGCTGCCTGAGCGTCATCATATGCAAGGCGATGGGGGGGTGGGCGGACATGGCGATGCAGCACATCCAGAAAATAGCCGCACTCATTCTTATGCGGATGCAGTTTTCTCCACCCAGCCCTTTTGCCAAATCCCATCCAACCGCCCACCTGTCTTATCCGCCGAAGTTCCCTCACCTTCCTCCCGCTCCGCTCGTCCACTCGCCCCCATATCGCCTTGCATTGGGGGACGGCTACTCGGCCGCCTGCGTGGCCAAAATTCACCTCGGCGTGGCGGCCTTCACGAATTGAGTGCGGATGGAGTGTGTGGGGGTGTCCTAATTTGTTCTGACACAGGGGTGTGGATTGAAATTGCGTTGGAGGAGTGGGAGGGGGGCGTGTAGGGCCGACGCGTCGCGCCGCCTGCGCGAATGAGGCTACTGATGCTGAGGCGACATCAGTGCTGCCAGCCGTGCACCTGCACCTACGAGGTCGCGTTGCGCACCAGCCAGCTCGCGAGCACGTCCTCGCACTCGGCGATGCATTGCTCCTCTTGGCGGAAAGCGTTCACCGCGCGCTCCGCTATCTGGGCGCACATCTGCGTCGCAGTACGCGCGCGGCGCAACGAGTCGAGCACAGCCTGGCACTGGGTGCCGTTGAGCACCACGATGCTATCGGGCGACATCTGGCTGGCCAACGCCGTGGACATCCTCATGCCCGCCGTGGCTGACGAAGCTGCGCCTGACGATCCGCTGCCCTCCGAGAACGCGTCCTTCAGCTGGTGCGAGCGCTCCACGCGGGATTGTGGAGGGATTGGCGCCAGCTCGACCTTCGGCGCCCCCTTGCGCCTTTTGGCGGAGCCCCAGTTGGTCTTCTCCTCCTCCCATTGGCGCCACTCCGCGAGGTCGACTTCCCACGAGTCGGGCTCGAGTGCGATAGCAGCTACCTCCGCTTCGTCCTCGCTCAAGCTGTGGTACGGCGACACGTGAAGGTGGTTCACCAGCTTGTTCCTGGCCTCCTCCACTGTCTCTCCCTGGAACCACTTGCCGCCCCTTTTGCAGCTGCTGCTCTGTGGGCACTTGAAGCCGAACATGACGGTCTTCTCGCCCTGCTGGCCTGCCATGGCGGCAGGGCGAGAAGTGCACGGCTAGCGCAGGGGCGGCGTGGGGCGCGAGCCTGTGCGCGCCTAGATTCGAGCCGATACAGCGTCCCAACAACAAAAACATACATGTGTAAGAGGCGCGGTGGCATCGCACATTTCGGGATGCCAGCAGGCGGCGGCGGCGGTTTAGCCGCCAATGGAGGGCTCAGGGCGGCGTGGCCGCCAATGGGCGGTTTAGCCGCCAATGGGCGGCGTGGCCGCCAATGGAGGCTTCAGGGCGGTTTAGCCGCCAATGGGTGGCTCAGGGAAGGACTGGTGTTTTTTTCCAACCGCATAGAACAAACCCGATGCGCCGATGCTCGTATCTGAACGGCGGTTGTCCGCCAGGCGGGGGGAGGCGGCGCGTCCGCCAATGAGATAGATCGGCAACGAAGAGAGGGGAGGAGAGATGAGATGAGACGAGGCGGGGAGAGGCGGCGCGTCATGACGCGTCAGCGCGGATAGCTGCAACTATCCGCGCTCGAATTACGGAAGCTATGCACCCCAGCCCGCTTGCAGGTCCACGCGATCACCCTACAAGAAGACATCTCCGCGGGCGGGCGGGCGCGGCTTCGCTGGCGGTGGTGCCATCTTGCTTGTCGGCTGCAGCCGACGCCCTGCCCTCGGCTGCACCATGCTGGGCTTCCCTGCTGGCGGCTGCCTGGTCTTCGGCGGCGGCGGCCCCATGGTCTTCGGCGGCGGAGGCGGAGCTGGAGGGTTCATATTGCCAGTCCTCCACGGCGCCTGCTGAGGCATCGTCTTGGGCAAGTTCGGCGCCATGGGCTCCCGATGCATCAGCTGAGGCTTGGGGACGTGCGCCTCGCGCACCCGCGGCGCTGCCTTGTTGCCGTGCAGCTTCGCGTACATCTCGCGTTTTGCGCCACCTCGGTTCCCCCAGCGCTTCGCATTGGCGCGCCACGCCTGGCCCTGCCACGTCTGCGGCCCGCCCATGGCGGGGCCAGGCGGGCCGCGGTCGCGGAACTTCTTGTAGTCGTACTTCATCTGGTACTCCTTGAGCACGGCGAGCACGTTCTCCGACCGCCAGTCGATGGGATTCCCAACGGGGTCGCTCAGCCAGGCTCGCAGCTGCGTCCTGAACGCCTCCACCGCGCTGGGATGCGCCTCCACCGCCTCGGGGGGCTCTTCCACCACAGGCGTCGCGCCCCGCATGTGCGACGCGAGCTCCTTCACGAGAGCCGAGGGCGGGAAAGGCCGCTGCCGCGGGTCCCGCGGCGGTGACGTCGGCCCCCGCCTGCGCGGCGGCGTCGACGGTGCCCGCGGGTGGCGCGGGCTGCGCGATCGCGCTGGCTGCGCCGCCAACGTGGGCGCGCTGGCTGGCCGACTGCCGCTGGCGGAGGAAGACCGATCCCCTGCGTTGTTGTCCACGCCCGCAAGGTCGGAGAGCAACTGCATCGCTGGCCCGAACATCTCCTGCGCCGAATCGCCAAAACAGTTCGACCGAGAGCGGCCAGCCAGTTTCGCGCGCGATGCGCGCGTCCCTGGCTACCGCACGCGGGGCCACTTGTTTTGGCGATGCAGCTGCCTCCAACGCGTCGAACGCGCTGCCGCTGTCTGCCATGGCCGCGGCCGCAGTGCGAGGCGCCGAGCGCGACGCGGTGGCTGCGGCGCAGCCTCGGCGCGCGGGCCCCAGCCCACGCGTCGGCGCGAAAGGGGGGGGCCAACCCCGCGCGGGCTCGCGGGCACCCGCGGGCCGCGGGCTTGAACCGAAATGGAATCGGACGCGGAAGCGAGACTTCGGGAGGAGGGGGAGGGGGTTGCCCATGGACCCATTGAAGTCTTGGAGCTCCTCGAGCCCTCGGGGGCCTCTCAGAAGGGCCCCGCTGGTTCTTGCGACGGGGTCTCGGGGGAGGGGGCAGAGTGAGGGTGGCATTGGGAACCAGAAATATAAGTGAACTGGTGTCCCTTTGAATGTGCAGGTCTTGGTTCACTTGTTTTCGTCGTTGAACGGGCGGTGGCAACGTCGGTGCCTTCGCGCGCGCCCATGCCATTCTGGGTGAACGCCTTCGCCGTTCGAGCAGTGGGCGTCTCCCCGACGTTAGTGGGCGTGGGATCCAGTGCCTGACAGCGGAGAGGGGGGCGCAGGGACGTGGCGCGGGGGCGCGGAGTGGGCCGAGTAGGGGAGGGGGGCGGCGGCATGTCCGCCTGAAGGGCGGAGGAGCGCAAAGGGGTGGGGCGGGGGCGGCATGTCCGCCACGAGTTGGAAGGCGAGAAGGCTGCGCTACAAGGCGGCATATCCGCCACGAGGCGGCATATCCGCCACGACCTTTTTGTTATCCCGAGGCCGCCCCGTTGGCCTGGAGAGTTGAAGAGTCGTAGCGCGAATTACTCGCCGCGCGCCCTGGCGGCGAGCTCCTTCTTGACCAGCTCCTCCGCCTCCGCGATGGCCCTGGCCTCGGAGCGATCGGGCGCAACGGGGCAGCAGGGGGCGGAGGGGGCGTCGAGGCAGGGGCGAAAATGAAGAGAGCGCGGAGGAGGGCGTCGAGAAGGGCGTCGGTGAGAATCTGGCCTTGTCGGCCTCATCGCCCGCGATGTACTTCAGGCTGACGTTGCTGCCAGGGACGCCGACCCTGCCGCTGCGGAACTGCACCTGGGGGGCGGAGCAACGATGAACAGTCGCCTGAAAGGCGGCGGGCGCGCAAACTGCGACCCCAGCGGGGCTGCTGGGAATCGCCGCGCGCGCCCGACGCCTCATCGGTGGGAGGTTCAACCCCGCTCGCCAAGTTGCGTGTGGTCTGCATCTCCCACCTCGGCTTCGCCCACTTGCGCTGCTTGTCCTTCCCAGCCGCGCCGTCCGTCTTCTTGCCCGTGGGGAGCGGCGTCTTCTTAGCCACGTTGCCCGTGGCAGGCGGCGTCGTCTTCTTTGCCGCGTTGTCATTGCCAGGCGGCGTCGTCTTCTTAGCAGCATTGCCCGTGGCAAGCGTGGGGGCCTTCACCGCCTCGGCGTTCTTTTTCGTCTTGACCGCCTTCGTCCTCTTATCCATGGCCGCGACCATGGCCAGAGCCGCCTCCGTCGGGGTCTTCTTCAGAGAGCCTGCGGCGATGCCGACCTTCTCAGCCTTGGGCGGCGGCGTCACGGCGACGATGCCGAAGTCGGAGTCGGAGTCGAGCTCGATCGGCAGCTCATGCTTCTTCTGCTTCTTCGCCGCGCGGCTCTTGCTGATCGAGGCCGTTTGGGCGGCGGCGGTGCTCGATAACGGCTGACAGTCGGCGGGTTTGCCGCCATCGTGTGCCGCCAGTTGCTGCGTCGACGGCGCATCCGAACTCCCCGCCGCCATCGAAAGCTGGTGGTTCGAACCTGCTCGTTCTTGCAACGGCTCCTGCGGCTGCTGCGTCTGCGAGCGGTCGATCAGCTGGATGGCTGGGTTGGGCCAGCGGCCGCCGCTGCGCGAAAGCCCCACCTGAAATCAGGCGGATCACCGCCGAACGAAAATATTCCCCCCCCCCCCATCCCCCTAGGGGGATGGGGGGGGGGAATATTTCACAACGCGCCCTCCATCCAGGCATCCAGAAACGTACCCCGCGCCGATCCAGGAACCCACCCCTCGACCCAATACCAGGTGTCCCGCGGGGGAATGCGTTCTGTTATTCCCCGTGGAGCCGTCGGCCAGCGCCCAGAGAACGAATCGGCCGCCGCGATGGGGAGGTGCTGCTGAGGAGAGCCGCCGCCTGGGCCGTGGGATGGCTGCAGCCCGCCGCGGGCGGGCGCAGGCGCGGGCAGCGCGAGGTGGCCGCTCTTCTTCCCTGCACGGAGATTAATCAGCTTCGCAATCGTCACCATCTCGACGGGATTTATCTGCGGCGCCGTCGCTCCAACACCTGGCGGGAAGGCGTCGACGTACGTGATGGGGTACTGAGACTGGAGCCTCCCAGGCGTGATGGGGAGAGCCTGGATGCCATCCCTGGGCGGCGGCATCGTCGCCACGAGATTCTTGAACGAGGATTTCACTGTGGCCAGATATGACTGCAACAGCTCCCTCGTGATCTCGCCCGTCTCCACGCCTGTCTGCTTGCACACCAGCAACAAGAATGCTGCCATATTGGCGGCCGTCGGGCAGCTCGGATGCCTCAGGCCAAGCGCCCCGAGGTGCTCTGAGAACGCCGCCATCTTGGCAGTGAAGCCCGAATGCGGCGAGAGCACGAACTCCCACAACTGAGGCGTCAGAAATTCAATGAACCCCTCGTAGTTCTGGAGCTTCCTCCCCTGCAGGCTGCCCGACGACAGAGCCTGCAAGAAGTCTCCCAGCTCGGACTGCGCCCACCCCACGCCGCCGCCCAAAGCAGCAAACTGCGCACTCTGGAGCTGCGACCAGCGCTGGGACGTCGCCGCCTGGATGCAGGCAGGAAGGTGCTCCGTCGCACTGCCGCGCGCTACGAACGCCGCCCGCGCCTCCTCCAGGCGGCCTCGAAGGATGCCCTCCATGGCAGCGATGCGGCGCGACCGCGCGCCGAGCGGAGTGCGCGACTCCCCGCGCGCGCACGCCGCCCGAAGCCCTCGGAGGAGGGCTCGCCAAAAACGGATCGAGCCAACGCGCGTGCGACGGACATATCCTACTCCTGCTCTTCCTGCTCCTCCTCCTCCTCCCCCTCCTCCTCCTCCTCCTCCTCCTCCCCCTCCTCCCCCTCCTCCCCCTCCTCCTCCTCCTCCTTCCCCTCTTCCTCCTCTCCCTCCTCCTCCTCCTCCTCCTGGGTGAGGGGGGGCGCAGGGGGGAGAGTGTCGAAGGGGGGGCGGGGGAGGGGGTGCCGAAGGGTGCGCGGGGGGGAAGAAGAGAGCTATGGGGGAGGGTGGGTCAAGGAGAGGCCAGGGAGGGGAGGGGGGAAAGGGTGGGCGGCTTGCCGCCGAGGGGGTGGAAGGAGGCGGCAAAGCAAGCCGCCGATCGGGCGGTTGGGAAGAAGCGGTTTCCCGCCACGAGGAGGAGAAGGCGGTTTGCCGCCAGAGGAGGAGTAGGCGGTTTGCCCCCAGAAGGGGTAGGCGGTTTGCCGCCAGAGGAGGAGACGGCGGTTTGCCGCCAGAAGGGGTAGGCGGTTTGCCGCCAAAGGAGGAGAAAGCGGTTTGCCGCCAGAAGGGCGGTTTGCCGCCACGGAGGGGGAGAAGGCGGATTGCCGCCATGGGGGGGGGAGAAGGCGGATTACCGCCGACGGAGGACGAGGCGACGGAGGAGAAGGCGGTGCGCCGCCTAAGGAAAGGGGGGGTAAGGGAGGGCCGAAGACACATGGATAAACATTTTCCTCCTTCCCTCCCCCCACCCCGCGGGCATGCGCGCAGCCCGCAGCGCCGCGGCCGCGAGGTACAGCAAGTACCTGCGGCGCCTCGGTCCTGAACAACTGAACAACAACAACAACGGAAATTCAATGGATTTCAAAAAAGTTAAGAATAAAAAATACGCAAATGATTAGCAAAAACACGAATATGTTCAGCCCCATCGACTTATCAGAGATATCTAACTTAGTATATTACTTACATCTACACTTACAAACACCATAAGTATTGCATATGCACACATGAGATGCGCGATCAACAAGTGTACGTTCTATGGCTTAACTAAGATTATGTAAGATGAACGCTCTTACCGCACTTACAGCCACCCGACGATCAAAGTTGAGACATCCTCACAAAACCGGCCCCGGGGGAGGTGTTCAGAGGAGCCCAGAGCGGCCTCCGGCACCGTTTCCGGACAGATCCGGTGGATCCGCCGACGAAACCCAAACCGGCGCCCTCGCTTAGACATCCTCACAAAACCGGCCCCGGGGGCGGTGCCCAGAGGAGCCCAGAGCGGCCTCCGGCACCGTTTCTGGACAGATCCGGTGGATCTGGTGGATCCGGTGGATCCGCCGACAAATCCCAAACCGGCGCCCTCGCTTGAAACATCCTCACAAAACGGGCCCCGGGGGCGGTGCCCAGAGGAGCCCAGAGCGGCCTCCGGCACCGTTTCCGGACAGATCCGGTGGATCCGGTGGATCCGGTGGATCCGCCGGCGAATCCCAAACCGGCGCC
>CAUYUJ010004302.1:348242-460742 GCA_963575745.1 Prorocentrum cordatum
CGGGGGGCGGAGGGACGGGGCCGAGAAGGAGGAAGAGGACGAGGATGAGGACGGGGGTGGGGGACGTGGTGAGGGGGGCGAGGGTGAGGAGGAGGGGGAAGATGGGGGAGGAGAGGGAAGGTTCTGTCCCCGTCCCACTGGGCGACCCTGGCTGTCCTGGTCACCCACGAGGCCCCCCCTGGGGCAGCACACTGGCCGCGGGGGCTGGGGGGGCGCCAGGCTCGCAGCAGCCGGCAGCGGCACCTGGGAGGGAGAACATTGGGAGGCACCTCCGGGGAGGTCTTCCTCGACACGTTTATACAGCCGGCCCGCGTCACGAGGACGCGCGATGAGGATGCAGAAGGCCTCGGAAGTCCGCGCCGAAGCTTTGCGAGCGGGGCGCTGCCAGCGAAAGTGGCCAAGGATGGACAGGGGAGTCAAGGATGCAAGGGTACCCCTTGGGACGGTGGCCCATCCTTACTATGCGGGTTCGCTGCGAGGGCTACCAAGCTAGATTGCGGGGCCGTTGCTCTGCGGCAGCTCACGGGAGCCTTCCACGTCATCTTGCTAGCTCTTGCGAACCAGCGCTTGCCCATGCTGATGGACTCTTCATCGACGCTAATCGATGATACCTTGGCGTTGTCTCGTTGACTACCACACGCCAATCGACGCGAGCACACTCGAGAGACGGGATTACAAAGGTTTACAAACCTCTCGCAAATTTTACCTAACAGCGAAGACTGATAGGTTTCTAATGGGGTCAAAAGAGAGCATCTGATGACTCCCCAGGGGGGTCTGGGCGGGAGCCGGGCAAGCGAGGGCCGGGCTCGTTTTAAGCAAACAGTCACACACCCTGACGTCGTTGATGCCTCTTGGGTTTACACTGGTCCTCCTCCTCGCCCTCCTCCTCCTCCTCCTCCTCCTCCTCCTCATCTCACTATTCGCCTCCTCCTTTCCCACCTCCCCCCCTCCGCATCCCATCCTCCTTCCTCCCACATGCGTCGCCTCCGCTGTCGTCGTCGTTGTCGTCATCGTCGTCGTGGTCGTGGTGCGTGTTGCCTTGCTTGGGAAGGGACTTGTTTTCCTCATGCAAGGCCACCACCATCACCCTCCCCCATGCCCCCTCTGATCCCCGTCCTCACCCCATCTCCTCCCAACTCGTCTTTCCTCCTCTTTCCTCCTCCTCCTCCTCCTCCTCCTCCCCTTCTCATTACGTCGGACGATCAGAAGGATAATGAATATAACGGAAACGGGGGTCGGAGGACGGGCCGTGAGGAGGAAGAATGACGAGGATGAGGACGGTGGGTGGGGGACGGGGTGAGGTGGGCGAGGGTGAGGAAGGAGGGGTAAGAATGGGGGAGGAGAGGTAAGGTTTCTGTCCCCTTCCCAACTGGGCGACCCTGGCTGTCCTGGTCACCCACGAAGGCCCCCCCTCCAGCACGCACACGCCGCGGGGGCCTGGTGGGGGGCGCAAGGCTCGCAGTCAGCCGCAGCGGAGCGGCCCCTGGGAGTAGCCATTGGGAGGCACCTCCGGGGAGGTCTTCCTCGACACGTTTATACAGCCGGCCCGCGTCACGAGGACGCGCGATGAGGATGCAGAAGGCCTCGGAAGTCCGCGCCGAAGCTTTGCGAGCGGGGCGCTGGCAGCGAAAGTGGCCAAGGATGGACAGGGGAGTCAAGGATGCAAGGGTACCCCTTGGGACGGTGGCCCATCCTTACTATGCGGGTTCGCTGCGAGGGCTACCAAGCTAGATTGCGGGGCCGTTGCTCTGCGGCAGCTCACGGGAGCCTTCCACGTCATCTTGCTAGCTCTTGCGAACCAGCGCTTGCCTATGCTGATGGACTCTTCATCGACGCTAATCGATGATACCTTGGCGTTGTCTCGTTGACTACCACACGCCAATCGACGCGAGCACACTCGAGAGACGGGATTACAAAGGTTTACAAACCTCTCGGTGCGCGGGCGATCACCTCCCTTGGGGTGTATACCTGGTTTTCTTCCATGCATAAGCCTTCCGCCGCCCTCGCCGGCTTCTGCCGGGGGCGAGGCGTCAACTGCAACTGCTCGACCCTCGGAGGCAGTGCCCTGTCTGGAAGGCCCTGCGTGGCGCTGGCCCCAAACGTGCACGCCAGGCCAAGTACACACCCAGGGCAGGTCCTCCAGGCAAACGAAACTAGCAGTGGGCGAAACGCGGCTGCCCGGTCACGGGCTCGCAGCGAACCCAGCGCAGGCAAGAAACAAGCACATCGCCCCTCCAGCCCATCCATCATCTCCCATCCTCCTCACTCGTCCTCGTCATCATCCTATCCTGCCCCTGTCCACCCTCGCCATTTTCATCATCGCCCTTCCGGTACATGTCCTCGCCGTGTTCCGCCGTCGTGCTGCTCCTCCTGTCCCTCCTTGTCGATGTTGAGCGGGCATAAGCTATGCGGCTGTTGCGGTGAGATGATGGCAGCGAAACAGAGAGGCGTGAGGACACCGACGTAGTCGCTGGGACCAGCAAACTGCAAGCACGTGCAACGAAAATGGTAAACAATGCTTGGAAAACAATGGAGAGCCCGCAAGAGCCCGGAGTAATCAAACTTGCAGCCTGTGAAGGAGGAGGGGGGGGACATGCTGAGAATGGGGAACAGCGTTCGAAGGAGGAGGAATCTCACCCGCTGGTACGCTGCCGCCCGCACGCGCCCCCATTGAGGACATCCCTCCCCGTTCGGCGCGCGCACTCCTCCTCCTCCTCCTCCTCCTCCTCCTCCTCCTTCTCCTTCGTCCTCCTCCTCCTCCTCCTGCTCCTCCTCCTCCTCCTCCTCCTCCTCCTCCTAGTCTTCCTCCTCCTCCTCCTCCTCTTCCTCCTCGTCGTCCTCCTCCTCCTCCTTCTCCTCCTCTCTCCTCCTCTGGCGAATCCTCCTCGAGTGTCATTGGAACTCGCGGGATCAGCTGCTGGGCCACGGCCGCGCTGGTCGAAGTGGGATGGCGTGGAGGCTCCCTCCCCTTGGATCCGTGGCGCTCCCTGCGGAATGCCCCCTCAGGGCGCCCGCAGTCCGCTGGGGAGAACTGGGGGATGCCAAGGATGAAGGGGCCCCAGGACACACAAATAAATACACACAAATAAAAAGATCCCCCATATTTTCCTATATTTTCTGGGGTTTTGTCTTCCCCCCCACTGCCCATGGCGCTCCTCGCGGAATGCCCCCCCAGGGCGCGCCCACAGTCCGCTGGGGAGGACCGGGGGATGCCAAGGATGACTGCCTACCAGACCACCCCAACCCAACCCGAAGACCCGAATTTCGGGTGGGGGGGGATCGGGCTCCATACGTGCTTTTTCGATGCTCCCGGACCCCCCCCCCACTGGAAACGGACGGCAAATTGAGGCCTTCGGGTTGGGTTGGGGTGGTTTGGTGGGTGGTGAAAGGAGCGGGACGAGAAGCCGTCTCGTGGGGGTGCGCACCGGCGGAGGGGAGATTTTTACGCCATCCCGAGGGCCGTGGGCAGACAGTCGACTGAACGCAAGAGTGGCCCCTCGGCAAGACTGACCTTTGGTGCGCGGTTTTCTGCGGGCCGCGGGGGGGGCCAAACTGGGACCAAACACACACAAGCGCGCAAGACGCTACTATCGCATCGCTTTCGGCGATCGGGGGACCCGAATGGGCACGCACCAGAGGTCACTGGGGCGAAGGGTCACTCTCGCGTCTAGTTGAAGCTACATGGGCGTTGTGCATTCTGGGTTTCGACATTTGGCCGAAGGTTGGGGGAGGGGGGGTCTGGGTCTGGGAACAGCGCTTACCAGTCGCCAAGTGCAGCCGCCAAGTGCAGCCAAAATCTAGTCTATGGGTGAAGAAGGGGTCCGATTGACGAAAGAATGCTTCAAAATGCAGCTACCAACTTGGAGGCCTGGAAATGGGCACCAACGCCAACAGGGAAGTTGCCTCCACAGGGGGAAGAAGCTGATCCTGGCTTTCGGTATTGGTGGTAATAGTTCGGTCGCCTTGGAAGCCAGAGTATTGCCACCATCACCGAGGTCGGGATCTTCTTCCCTCGGTGTGGGCGCACCGCCGATATCGGTGCTGCTGTAGGGCCTGCGACAACTTAAAACAGGGCTAGGATCAGGATAAATCGCTCCAGAGCGTTCCGGAGCGCTCTCAGAGAGTTCCGGAACGCTCTGGAGCGGCCGCGGCGCCCGATACATCCTCCACACCCGCGTATTCTCAGAGATTTCGAGTTATCCCGATCCGATTTTGTCCCGATCTCCGCGTCGTTTTACAACTCCTCCTCGGCCCCCCTGCTTGAAGTCCTCGAGGCTCCGGGCTGCCGCCTTCCGCCCTACGAGCCTGCTGGGCCCCGGCGTGGCCTCGAGGGCACCTCCGCGTGTGCTGCGGGTCGGCCTGCCGGCCGCCTCCTGTGATGCCCCGCTGGCGTTTCGCCCGGATGCCTTCTGTTGAGCAGGGGCCGACCGTCCCGGCATTCCTGGAGTCCTACCACGAAATGTTCGTAGAACCCAAAAGTGTTCTCATAACAAAAGCAATGTTCTCAGAACATAAACCCGATGTGGTAAAACAAGACAGTCCCAGCCAGAAATGCTCTAAGGACATCTCGTGGGAACCACAACACGGTTCTTAGAACATTGTTCGGTGGGGCTATAGGCGAGCCGGGACGCTTCGCCACGGCTTGATTCTGGGCGCCCCGTTGCAATCCGGCCTCCTCCCGGTTTGCGTCGCAGCGCGGCAGGGCCGGTCCGCACCGCGCGCTCCAGCGGGCCTGGCACTTCGGCCTCCTCCCGCTCCGTCGGGGCTCGGCTGGAGCAGCTGGGCGGCCTGGTAGCCCCCTTCCGCCTCCTCCTCCTCCTCCTCCTCCTCCTCCTTCTCCTTCTCCTCCTCCTCCGCCTCCTCCTCCTCCTCCTCCTGCTCCTCCTCCTCCTCCTCCTCCCGCGCCCCGTGAGAGATGCCACGAGCTTGCCCGCCCGGTTGGCAGCCCACGGGCTCCATGGGTCGGGGTACACTGGCGGCTGGGGGCCGCGGCCAGTGGGCCAACCCCAGGGCAGGCCCAAGGTGGCAGGGAGCATCCCGGCAGATGCCCCACAGGACTGCCAGCAACAACCAATCCCAGGTGCTGAGGGTCCACCTCACCTCCTCCTCCTCCTCCTGCTCCTCCTCCTCCTCCTCCTCCTCCTCCTTCCTTTCCTCCTCCTCCTCCTCCCTCCTCCTCCTGATCCATCATCATCATCTCATCACAATCATCATCATCATCATCATCTCATCATCATCATCATCATCATGATCATCATCTTCCGCTGTTCTTCTTCTTATTATTATTCTTATCTCCTCCTCCTCCCTATCACTCCCCTCCTATATCCTCCTCCGCCGCCTCCTCCTCCTCCTCCGCCTCCTCCTCCTCCTCCGTCTCCTCCCTGTCCTCCTCCTCCTCCTCCTCCTCTTCCTCCTCGTCCTCCTCCTCCTCCTCCTTCTTCTCCTCCTCCTCCCCCTAGTCTTCCTCCTCGTCCTCCTCTTCCTCCTCGCCGTCCTCCTCCTCTTCTTCCTCTTCCTTCTCATCCTCCTTCTCTCTCTCTCTATCTCCTCGTCCTCCTCATCCTGCTCCTCCTCCTCCGTCTCCTCTTCCTCCTCCTCCGCCTCAATCTCCTCCTCCTCCTGAGCCTCCATTCCTTCTCCTTCTGCAAAACTTCTCCCTGTCGAACCCCTGGGCAAGTTTTCAGGGCGGGCTGGGCGCTTCGCCTGAGACGTCCTCACCATTTATGACTCTGACGCTTAAACTGTGACAGCAGCTTCACAGATGGAGGGCGGGTCGTTTTCAAAATGTGGATCTCGCCTTAGCGCCGCGCACATGTGTTTTGAAAATGTGCAATGGTTTCACGGATTGAGGGCGAGCCGTGTTTAACATGTGGCTCTCGCCTTAGCGCCGCGCTTATCTTAAACAATTGCATGGGTTTCACGGATTGAGGGCGGCTCATGTTCAAACTGTGGCTCTCGCCTTAGCGCCGTGCGCAGTGGTCTTAACCATTTGCAAGGGTTTCACGGGTTCCCATGATTCACGTAGCAGAAGTTGTGTTTTGGAAGGGCTCAGGCTTATGAGGGTGCACAAGTTATGGTGATTCGCGGCGTTCAAGCGCCAGGAATGGCTCTCTGGTACGATTCAGGATGGCTAAGGCGCAACAGTCAGGTTCATGCGTGGCGTTGGGATCCCGAGAGCAATGATTTGGCATGCTTCAGGATCTTCAAACCGCTGTCTTCAAACGTGACAGTTCCCTCAATGAAATGAAGCGTTGTAGGGGCCCATGGTGAGGGAGCTTCGAGGGAGGGTTTACCCTGACGTCGTTGATGCCTCTTGGGTTTACACTGGTCCTCCTCCTCGCCCTCCTCCTCCTCCTCCTCCTCCTCATCTCACTATTCGCCTCCTCCTTTCCCACCTCCCACCCTCCGCATCCCATCCTCCTTCCTCCCACATGCGTCGCCTCCGCTGTCGTCGTCGTTGTCGTCATCGTCGTCGTGGTCGTGGTGCGTGTTGCCTTGCTTGGGAAGGGACTTGTTTTCCTCATGCAAGGCCACCACCATCACCCTCCCCCATGCCCCCTCTGATCCCCGTCCTCACCCCATCTCCTCCCAACTCGTCTTTCCTCCTCTTTCCTCCTCCTCCTCCTCCTCCTTCTCCTCGTCGGACGATCATGAGAAGGATATGAAGTAACGGAAACGGGGGGCGGATGGACGGGGTCCGAGACGTAGGCAGATGACGAGGATGAGGACGGGGTGGGGACGTGGTGAGGGGGGCGAGGGTTGAGGAGAGGGGGAAGATGGGGGAGGAGAGGGGGTTCTGTCTCCCGTCCCACAGGGCGACCCCTGGCCATAGGGTCACCCACCGAGGCCCCCCTGGGGCAGCACACTGCCGCGGGGGCTGGGGGGTCGCCAGCCTCGCAGCAGCCGGCAGCGGCACCTGGGAGGGAGAACTTTGGGAGGCACCTCCGGGGAGGTCTTCCTCGACACGTTTATACAGCCGGCCCGCGTCACGAGGACGCGCGATGAGGATGCAGAAGGCCTCGGAAGTCCGCGCCGAAGCTTTGCGAGCGGGGCGCTGCCAGCGAAAGTGGCCAAGGATGGACAGGGGAGTCAAGGATGCAAGGGTACCCCTTGGGACGGTGGCCCATCCTTACTATGCGGGTTCGCTGCGAGGGCTACCAAGCTAGATTGCGGGGCCGTTGCTCTGCGGCAGCTCACGGGAGCCTTCCACGTCATCTTGCTAGCTCTTGCGAACCAGCGCTTGCCCATGCTGATGGACTCTTCATCGACGCTAATCGATGATACCTTGGCGTTGTCTCGTTGACTACCACACGCCAATCGACGCGAGCACACTCGAGAGACGGGATTACAAAGGTTTACAAACCTCTCGCAAATTTTACCTAACAGCGAAGACTGATAGGTTTCTAATGGGGTCAAAAGAGAGCATCTGATGACTCCCCAGGGGGGTCTGGGCGGGAGCCGGGCAAGCGAGGGCCGGGCTCGTTTTAAGCAAACAGTCACACACCCTGACGTCGTTGATGCCTCTTGGGTTTACACTGGTCCTCCTCCTCGCCCTCCTCCTCCTCCTCCTCCTCCTCCTCCTCATCTCACTATTCGCCTCCTCCTTTCCCACCTCCCCCCCTCCGCATCCCATCCTCCTTCCTCCCACATGCGTCGCCTCCGCTGTCGTCGTCGTTGTCGTCATCGTCGTCGTGGTCGTGGTGCGTGTTGCCTTGCTTGGGAAGGGACTTGTTTTCCTCATGCAAGGCCACCACCATCACCCTCCCCCATGCCCCCTCTGATCCCCGTCCTCACCCCATCTCCTCCCAACTCGTCTTTCCTCCTCTTTCCTCCTCCTCCTCCTCCTCCTCCTCCTCCTACTCATTCGTCGGAGACATCATAAGAGGATACTGAATAACGGAAACGTGGGGCTGAGGGACGGGGCCGAGAGGAGAAGAGACGAGGAATGAGGACGGGGTTGGGACGGGTGAGGGGGCGAGCCTTGTAGAGGGTAAGATGGGGGAAGGAGAGGGAAGTTCTGTCCCGTCCCACTGGGCGACCCTGGCCTTGTCCTGGTCACCCACGAGGCCCCCCCTGGGGCAGCACACTGGCGCGTGGCTGGGGGGGGGCCAGGGCTCGCAGCAACTTCACGCGGCACCTGGGAGGGATAACATTGGAGCACCTCCGGGGAGGTCTTCCTCGACACGTTTATACAGCCGGCCCGCGTCACGAGGACGCGCGATGAGGATGCAGAAGGCCTCGGAAGTCCGCGCCGAAGCTTTGCGAGCGGGGCGCTGGCAGCGAAAGTGGCCAAGGATGGACAGGGGAGTCAAGGATGCAAGGGTACCCCTTGGGACGGTGGCCCATCCTTACTATGCGGGTTCGCTGCGAGGGCTACCAAGCTAGATTGCGGGGCCGTTGCTCTGCGGCAGCTCACGGGAGCCTTCCACGTCATCTTGCTAGCTCTTGCGAACCAGCGCTTGCCTATGCTGATGGACTCTTCATCGACGCTAATCGATGATACCTTGGCGTTGTCTCGTTGACTACCACACGCCAATCGACGCGAGCACACTCGAGAGACGGGATTACAAAGGTTTACAAACCTCTCGGTGCGCGGGCGATCACCTCCCTTGGGGTGTATACCTGGTTTTCTTCCATGCATAAGCCTTCCGCCGCCCTCGCCGGCTTCTGCCGGGGGCGAGGCGTCAACTGCAACTGCTCGACCCTCGGAGGCAGTGCCCTGTCTGGAAGGCCCTGCGTGGCGCTGGCCCCAAACGTGCACGCCAGGCCAAGTACACACCCAGGGCAGGTCCTCCAGGCAAACGAAACTAGCAGTGGGCGAAACGCGGCTGCCCGGTCACGGGCTCGCAGCGAACCCAGCGCAGGCAAGAAACAAGCACATCGCCCCTCCAGCCCATCCATCATCTCCCATCCTCCTCACTCGTCCTCGTCATCATCCTATCCTGCCCCTGTCCACCCTCGCCATTTTCATCATCGCCCTTCCGGTACATGTCCTCGCCGTGTTCCGCCGTCGTGCTGCTCCTCCTGTCCCTCCTTGTCGATGTTGAGCGGGCATAAGCTATGCGGCTGTTGCGGTGAGATGATGGCAGCGAAACAGAGAGGCGTGAGGACACCGACGTAGTCGCTGGGACCAGCAAACTGCAAGCACGTGCAACGAAAATGGTAAACAATGCTTGGAAAACAATGGAGAGCCCGCAAGAGCCCGGAGTAATCAAACTTGCAGCCTGTGAAGGAGGAGGGGGGGGACATGCTGAGAATGGGGAACAGCGTTCGAAGGAGGAGGAATCTCACCCGCTGGTACGCTGCCGCCCGCACGCGCCCCCATTGAGGACATCCCTCCCCGTTCGGCGCGCGCACTCCTCCTCCTCCTCCTCCTCCTCCTCCTCCTCCTTCTCCTTCGTCCTCCTCCTCCTCCTCCTGCTCCTCCTCCTCCTCCTCCTCCTCCTCCTCCTAGTCTTCCTCCTCCTCCTCCTCCTCTTCCTCCTCGTCGTCCTCCTCCTCCTCCTTCTCCTCCTCTCTCCTCCTCTGGCGAATCCTCCTCGAGTGTCATTGGAACTCGCGGGATCAGCTGCTGGGCCACGGCCGCGCTGGTCGAAGTGGGATGGCGTGGAGGCTCCCTCCCCTTGGATCCGTGGCGCTCCCTGCGGAATGCCCCCTCAGGGCGCCCGCAGTCCGCTGGGGAGAACTGGGGGATGCCAAGGATGAAGGGGCCCCAGGACACACAAATAAATACACACAAATAAAAAGATCCCCCATATTTTCCTATATTTTCTGGGGTTTTGTCTTCCCCCCCACTGCCCATGGCGCTCCTCGCGGAATGCCCCCCCAGGGCGCGCCCACAGTCCGCTGGGGAGGACCGGGGGATGCCAAGGATGACTGCCTACCAGACCACCCCAACCCAACCCGAAGACCCGAATTTCGGGTGGGGGGGGATCGGGCTCCATACGTGCTTTTTCGATGCTCCCGGACCCCCCCCCCACTGGAAACGGACGGCAAATTGAGGCCTTCGGGTTGGGTTGGGGTGGTTTGGTGGGTGGTGAAAGGAGCGGGACGAGAAGCCGTCTCGTGGGGGTGCGCACCGGCGGAGGGGAGATTTTTACGCCATCCCGAGGGCCGTGGGCAGACAGTCGACTGAACGCAAGAGTGGCCCCTCGGCAAGACTGACCTTTGGTGCGCGGTTTTCTGCGGGCCGCGGGGGGGGCCAAACTGGGACCAAACACACACAAGCGCGCAAGACGCTACTATCGCATCGCTTTCGGCGATCGGGGGACCCGAATGGGCACGCACCAGAGGTCACTGGGGCGAAGGGTCACTCTCGCGTCTAGTTGAAGCTACATGGGCGTTGTGCATTCTGGGTTTCGACATTTGGCCGAAGGTTGGGGGAGGGGGGGTCTGGGTCTGGGAACAGCGCTTACCAGTCGCCAAGTGCAGCCGCCAAGTGCAGCCAAAATCTAGTCTATGGGTGAAGAAGGGGTCCGATTGACGAAAGAATGCTTCAAAATGCAGCTACCAACTTGGAGGCCTGGAAATGGGCACCAACGCCAACAGGGAAGTTGCCTCCACAGGGGGAAGAAGCTGATCCTGGCTTTCGGTATTGGTGGTAATAGTTCGGTCGCCTTGGAAGCCAGAGTATTGCCACCATCACCGAGGTCGGGATCTTCTTCCCTCGGTGTGGGCGCACCGCCGATATCGGTGCTGCTGTAGGGCCTGCGACAACTTAAAACAGGGCTAATAAAAAATACTAGAACACAACATAAAAATACAAAAAAGAAAATAAAAAAAAATAAAAAAATAAAAAAAAAAATAAACCTATAGTAAACTAAAAGAAAAAAATAACTAAAAACTAATATAAAATAACGCTAAAAAAATAGAAAGAAAAAAGCAAAAATAAAAAAAAAAAGAATTAATGAAAAAATAAAAAAAAAGTCCTAAAAAAACTTAAAAAATCATACAAGGGGGATCAGGATAAATCGCTCCAGAGCGTTCCGGAGCGCTCTCAGAGAGTTCCGGAACGCTCTGGAGCGGCCGCGGCGCCCGATACATCCTCCACACCCGCGTATTCTCAGAGATTTCGAGTTATCCCGATCCGATTTTGTCCCGATCTCCGCGTCGTTTTACAACTCCTCCTCGGCCCCCCTGCTTGAAGTCCTCGAGGCTCCGGGCTGCCGCCTTCCGCCCTACGAGCCTGCTGGGCCCCGGCGTGGCCTCGAGGGCACCTCCGCGTGTGCTGCGGGTCGGCCTGCCGGCCGCCTCCTGTGATGCCCCGCTGGCGTTTCGCCCGGATGCCTTCTGTTGAGCAGGGGCCGACCGTCCCGGCATTCCTGGAGTCCTACCACGAAATGTTCGTAGAACCCAAAAGTGTTCTCATAACAAAAGCAATGTTCTCAGAACATAAACCCGATGTGGTAAAACAAGACAGTCCCAGCCAGAAATGCTCTAAGGACATCTCGTGGGAACCACAACACGGTTCTTAGAACATTGTTCGGTGGGGCTATAGGCGAGCCGGGACGCTTCGCCACGGCTTGATTCTGGGCGCCCCGTTGCAATCCGGCCTCCTCCCGGTTTGCGTCGCAGCGCGGCAGGGCCGGTCCGCACCGCGCGCTCCAGCGGGCCTGGCACTTCGGCCTCCTCCCGCTCCGTCGGGGCTCGGCTGGAGCAGCTGGGCGGCCTGGTAGCCCCCTTCCGCCTCCTCCTCCTCCTCCTCCTCCTCCTCCTTCTCCTTCTCCTCCTCCTCCGCCTCCTCCTCCTCCTCCTCCTGCTCCTCCTCCTCCTCCTCCTCCCGCGCCCCGTGAGAGATGCCACGAGCTTGCCCGCCCGGTTGGCAGCCCACGGGCTCCATGGGTCGGGGTACACTGGCGGCTGGGGGCCGCGGCCAGTGGGCCAACCCCAGGGCAGGCCCAAGGTGGCAGGGAGCATCCCGGCAGATGCCCCACAGGACTGCCAGCAACAACCAATCCCAGGTGCTGAGGGTCCACCTCACCTCCTCCTCCTCCTCCTGCTCCTCCTCCTCCTCCTCCTCCTCCTCCTCCTCTTCCTCCTCCTCCGCCTCCTCCTCCTACCTGATCATCATCATCATCATCATCATATCATCATCATCATCATCATCATCATCACATCATCTCATGATCCTCATCTTCCCTGTTTTCTTCTCTTATTATTATTCTTATCTCCTCTCCTCCCTATCCTCCTTCACTATCCTCCTCCTCCGCCTCATCCTCCTCCTCCGCCTCCTCCTCCTCCTCCGTCTCCTCCCTGTCCTCCTCCTCCTCCTCCTCCTCTTCCTCCTCGTCCTCCTCCTCCTCCTCCTTCTTCTCCTCCTCCTCCCCCTAGTCTTCCTCCTCGTCCTCCTCTTCCTCCTCGCCGTCCTCCTCCTCTTCTTCCTCTTCCTTCTCATCCTCCTTCTCTCTCTCTCTATCTCCTCGTCCTCCTCATCCTGCTCCTCCTCCTCCGTCTCCTCTTCCTCCTCCTCCGCCTCAATCTCCTCCTCCTCCTGAGCCTCCATTCCTTCTCCTTCTGCAAAACTTCTCCCTGTCGAACCCCTGGGCAAGTTTTCAGGGCGGGCTGGGCGCTTCGCCTGAGACGTCCTCACCATTTATGACTCTGACGCTTAAACTGTGACAGCAGCTTCACAGATGGAGGGCGGGTCGTTTTCAAAATGTGGATCTCGCCTTAGCGCCGCGCACATGTGTTTTGAAAATGTGCAATGGTTTCACGGATTGAGGGCGAGCCGTGTTTAACATGTGGCTCTCGCCTTAGCGCCGCGCTTATCTTAAACAATTGCATGGGTTTCACGGATTGAGGGCGGCTCATGTTCAAACTGTGGCTCTCGCCTTAGCGCCGTGCACAGTGGTCTTAACCATTTGCAAGGGTTTCACGGGTTCCCATGATTCACGTAGCAGAAGTTGTGTTTTGGAAGGGCTCAGGCTTATGAGGGTGCACAAGTTATGGTGACCGCGGCGTTCAAAAGCGCCAGGAATGGCGCTCTGAGTGAATCGGCAAATCCCAGGGTCCGCAACAGTCAGGTTTCATCCTTGGCGTTGGGATCCCGAGAGTCAATGATTTTGCATGCTTCAGGATCTTCAAACCGCTGTCTTCAACGTGACGTTCCCGCAATGAAATTGAAGCGTTGTAGGGCCCATGTTTGAGGGATCTGTCGAGGGAGGGTTTACCCTTGACGTCCGTTTGAATCGGCATTGGGTTTACAACTGGTCCTCCTCCTCGCCCTCCTCCTCCTCCTCCTCCTCCTCATCTCACTATTCGCCTCCTCCTTTCCCACCTCCCCCCCTCCGCATCCCATCCTCCTTCCTCCCACATGCGTCGCCTCCGCTGTCGTCGTCGTTGTCGTCATCGTCGTCGTGGTCGTGGTGCGTGTTGCCTTGCTTGGGAAGGGACTTGTTTTCCTCATGCAAGGCCACCACCATCACCCTCCCCCATGCCCCCTCTGATCCCCGTCCTCACCCCATCTCCTCCCAACTCGTCTTTCCTCCTCTTTCCTCCTCCTCCTCCTCCTCCTCCTCCTCCTTCTCATTCGTCGGACGATCAGGAAGAGGATAATGAATAACGGAAACGGGGGGCGGAGGGACGGGGCCGAGAAGGAGGAAGAGGACGAGGATGAGGACGGGGGTGGGGGACGGGGTGAGGGGGGCGAGGGTGAGGAGGAGGGGGAAGATGGGGGAGGAGAGGGAAGGTTCTGTCCCCGTCCCACTGGGCGACCCTGGCTGTCCTGGTCACCCACGAGGCCCCCCCTGGGGCAGCACACTGGCCGCGGGGGCTGGGGGGGCGCCAGGCTCGCAGCAGCCGGCAGCGGCACCTGGGAGGGAGAACATTGGGAGGCACCTCCGGGGAGGTCTTCCTCGACACGTTTATACAGCCGGCCCGCGTCACGAGGACGCGCGATGAGGATGCAGAAGGCCTCGGAAGTCCGCGCCGAAGCTTTGCGAGCGGGGCGCTGCCAGCGAAAGTGGCCAAGGATGGACAGGGGAGTCAAGGATGCAAGGGTACCCCTTGGGACGGTGGCCCATCCTTACTATGCGGGTTCGCTGCGAGGGCTACCAAGCTAGATTGCGGGGCCGTTGCTCTGCGGCAGCTCACGGGAGCCTTCCACGTCATCTTGCTAGCTCTTGCGAACCAGCGCTTGCCCATGCTGATGGACTCTTCATCGACGCTAATCGATGATACCTTGGCGTTGTCTCGTTGACTACCACACGCCAGTCGACGCGAGCACACTCGAGAGACGGGATTACAAAGGTTTACAAACCTCTCGCAAATTTTACCTAACAGCGAAGACTGATAGGTTTCTAATGGGGTCAAAAGAGAGCATCTGATGACTCCCCAAGGGGGTCTGGGCGGGAGCCGGACAAGCGAGGGCCGGGCTCGTTTTAAGCAAACAGTCACACACACTTCGTGCTCTTCGACCTCCCAGAACTCCATTCCCAGGCCACATTTTGAATGGCCGGAGCCAACTGTAGGCCACTTCGTGCTCTTCGACTTCCCAGAACTACATTCCCGGGCCACATGTTGCATGCCCGGAGCCAACTGTAGGCCACTTCGTGCTCTTCGTTCCCAGACACTCCATTCCCGGGCCACATTTTGAAAATGCCGGAGCCAACTGTAAGCCACTTCGTGCTCTTGGACTTCCCAGAACACATTCCCCCCCGGGCCCAGTTTGAATGTGTAAGGCCATTTCGTGTTCTTCGAGTTCCCAGAACTCCATTCCCGGGCCACATTTTGAATGCCCGGAGCCAACTGTAGGCCACTTCGTGGTCTCCGAGTTCCCAGAACTCCATTCCTGGGCATGATTTTGAATGCCCGGAGCCAACTGTAGGCCACTTCGTGTTCTTCTAGTTCCCAGAACTCCATTCCTGGGCCACATATTGAATGCTGAGGCAGGCTGATGCTGCGGCCGAGGCAGGCTGAGGCTGAGGCAGGCTGAGGCTGAGGCCGAGGCTGAAGGCAGACTGAGGCTGAGGCTGAAGCAGACTGAGGCTGTGGCTGAGGCAGGCTGAGGCTGAGGCTGAAGCAGGCTGATGCTGAGGCTGGCTGAGGCTGAGGCTGAGGCTGATGCAGGCTGAGGCTGAGGCAGGCTGAGGCTGAGGCCGAGGCTGAAGGCAGACTGAGGCTGAGGCTGAAGCAGGCTGAGGCTGAGGCTGAGGCTGAGGGCAGACTGTAAGGTGTATGGTATAGGCTATGCTGGAGGCCTGAAAATGAGCTGATCTGAGGCTGAGGCAGGCTGAGGCTGAGGCCGAGGCTGAAGGCAGACTGATGCTGAGGCTGAAGCAGGCTGAGGCTGAGGCTGAGGCAGGCTGAGGCTGAGGCTGAGGCAGGCTGATGCTGAGGAAGGCTGAGGCTGAGGCTGAGGCTGATGCAGGCTGAGGCTGAGGCAGCCTGAGGCTGACGCCGAGGCTGAAGGCAGACTGAGGCTGAGGCTGAAGCAGGCTGAGGCTGAGGCTGAGGCAGGCTGAGGCTGAGGCTGAGGCAGGCTGATGCTGAGGCAGGCTGAGGCTGAGGCTGAGGCTGATGCAGGCTGAGGCTGAGGGAGGCTGAGGCTGAGGCCGAGGCTGAAGGCAGACTGAGGCTGAGGCTGAAGCAGGCTGAGGCTGAGGCTGAGGCAGGCTGAGGCTGAGGCAGGCTGAGGCTGAGGCTGAGGCAGGCTGAGGCTGAGGCTGAGCAGGCTGGGCTAATGGCCGAGGGGCCCCCCACTGAAGGCAGACTGGGCTGAGCTGAAGCAGGCTGAGGTTTTGAGGCTGCGCCTGAGCAGGCTGAGCTGGCTGAGGCTGATGGCTGAGGCTGAGGCTGAGGCTGAGGCAGCTCCGGCTGAGGCTGAGGCAGGCTGGGCTGGAGGCCGGAGCTGAAGGCAGACTGAGGCTAGAGCTGGGTCTTGCTGAGGCTTGTTTGGGGGGAGGCTGATGCAGGCTGACCTGCTGGGCAGCTGATGCTGAGGCTGAGGCTCATGCAGGCTGAGGCTGAGAGGCGGAGGCTGAGGCTCGAGGCTGAAGGCAGACTGATGCGCATTCGGAGGTGGGCAGGCTAGCTGAGGAAGGCTGAGGCTGAGGACTGAGGCAGGCTGAGGCTGAGGCAGGCTGAGGCTGAGGCTGAGGCCTGAAGGGCAGGCTGAGGCTGCGGCAGGCTGAGCGGAGGCCGAGGCTGAAGGCAAGAATGAGTCTTGAGGCTGAACAGGCGGAGGCTGAGCTGAGGCTGGCTGAGGCCTGAGGCTGAGGCAGGCTGAGGCTGAGGGAGGCTGAGGCAGGGCTTAGGCTGAGGCAGGCTCAGAGCAGAGCAAGGCTGAGCTGAGGCCGAGCTGCGGGCAGACTGAGCTGAGGCTGAAGCAGTGCTGATGCTGAGGCTGAGGCAGGCTGAGGCTGAGGCTGAGGCTGATGCAGGCTGAGGCTGAGGCAGGCTGAGTCTGAGGCCGAGGCTGAAGGCAGACTGAGGCTGAGGCTGAAGCAGGCTGAGGCTGAGGCTGAGGCTGAGGCTGGGGCTGAGGCTGAGGCTGAGGCAGGCTGAGGCTAAGGCAGGCTGAGGCTGAGGCTGAGGCTGATGCAGGCTGATGCTGAGGCAGACTGAGGCTGAGGCTGAGGCTGATGCAGGCTGAGGCTGAGGCAGGCTGAGGCTGAGGCCGAGGCTGAAGGCAGACTGAGGCTGAGGCTGAAGCAGGCTGAGGCTGAGGCTGAGGCTGAGGCTGAGGCTGAGGCTGAGGCTGAGGCAGACTTAGGCTGAGGCTGTGACTGCGACTGCCGTTGCCGCTGCGACTGTCATCGCGAATGCGACTACGACTGCGAGAACTGCAGAATTCTACAACTGGGTTCTCATTTGAATCTTAAGGGGAATGCTTCCAGATATGCTCCTACACATCGCTGTTAGGTTGCTTTGCCGGGACAATTCTACTGCCCCATTGACCCGGATTAGGGCGGATCCGGGCCCAGACTGATACAGACAAAGCGCGATTCAGACGGACTAAGTGGGACCAAGAGGGACCATGGGGGAGGGAGCCAGACCCAGCGGTACTACACCAGATTCGGCCAGTTTACGACCAGGGACGGGCCAGCGCTGATTCTGAAGTTAACCTCCCAGAAGTTACACCCTAAAGAACGGGGGGGGCGGGGGGAGTTTATGGATCGCGAGGCCAATAAAATATGACGCCTGCCAGCCAAAGGCGGCACAGAACCATCGGAAAATCAGCTTAAAACTATAACGTCTGCACGGGCGCCAAGACAGGTTCCCAAGGACTGGAGCGCCACAGCGCAGCGCACTGCGACACGGCACGAGGATGTTGCGGAACGAAAACATGATGGCAGGGAGGGGCAAAGCAGCAGCAATAGCAGGCGCCGGCAGCCGATGACCTGTGGTGGAGCCCCAGCTCGCAGTCGTGCCGCCCACCGCATCGGGCTCAGCAAGGGATACGGGGAGGAGGGATGGAGAAGGGGGGTTGACGATCGGGGCGGACGGGGAGGCGAGAGGGAGGACAACATGACGATCGGTGGGAGGCTGGGTGGGGCGAAGATGACAATCGGGGCGAGCGAAAAGTGGGGGAACTCTAGGGGCAGGATAGCGACTCAGCTCGCGCAGCAGTTGTCGTGCCCCCCCTTGCCCAATCCCACCGCGCCGTTCCCGAGACGAGGGGGGGAGGAGGGAGGGGTAGCAAGACAAGCGAAGACGAGACTGCCTGAATACATGCATAATTTACTAATACATCATTGCAGAATTTCATCATTGATTTTAATATTGAATTCCTTTATTCTTAATACATGTTCCGCACGCGGAGCATGTATTAAAACCAGCACTGTAGCAAGCATGACACTTGGGCCTCCTAAGGGTTCGGCACAGGATTTCACACGGGCCCGATCGCGCCGTGGTGTGCTGGACCTCTCGGGCCTGCTTCAGGGCCTGCTTTCGGGGCTGCGCGTGTCTTCTCGGACCCCGTGATCGCCGCGATCTAGCAGGCATTGCACTTGCCAGGGCCGCGCTAACGGCGATGTTGGTTAACGGCGATGTGGGGAATATGATGTTTGTGACACCGAGTTCGCGCAGAACAAATTGTAGGAAATCTCGAACCACACTTTGCTACATTTAGAATGTGCGAATATATCGAGCGAAAACGACACAGCGAATTGTAGGGAAACGCGAACCGCGCGTTCCTACAGTTGGTTTGGCCACGAGCCACGCATTCCTGCAATTGGTTTTCTTGCTTCGCCGTTAGCTAACACACCGTTAGCGAGTTTACAAACTTGGGCCCCAAAAAGAGGTGTCGACAATGGGTGCTGCACGGGCCCGGTCGCGTCCAGATGGCCAGGGCACCTCACGTAAAACAGGTGTGTGTGTGTGGGTGCGTTGGGCATGGGCGTGCCTCTTGTCAGAGCCCCATGGCCGCCGCGATGCGGCAGGCATGGCAGTTTGAGCCACTCAAGGGTTTCTTGGCCTCGACTGGGGGCCCACCGCTGAGCGCAGCTGGCTGGCAGCGCGGGGCCTGCCAGCATGCTGCGCTGCGGGAGGACAAAAGGCGCCGAAGGCTGTGTCGCGAGCGACCGACCGCCCAGGCCGCACACGCGGAGCCAGGAGCCCGGACGAGCGATGGCTGCTCGGGGGGCGGCAGGGCGCAGGCTGGCACTGCGCCAGCCAGAAAAGCCCAGCAGCCGCGGCACGAGTGGCCAAGCCAGCTGGTCTGGAGACCGCCGCTGGAGGCTGCCGCCCGTGTCGTGCCCACCTCGCCACAAGCAGGGCCCAAGGCCAGCTGCCCGAGGTCCGCGCGGCCAGAACGACAGCCAGCAGGCGGAGGACACTGCCCATGCAGACCCTCGGCTCGGACAACGCGGCGTCCGCACGGCTCCGCGAGGCGAGCCGGCCGATCGCACATCGAAAGGGCCCAATCGAATTCGCAGCTTGCATTAGCGGCAGCGCAGACGCAAGGAGCCAACAAAAAGCCCGGCACAGACGAGGGCCACGAGAGGTGAACCTACATGCACGCAGCCGTAGAACGCTGGCCAACCCAATTGGAGTCCTTTTCCGTTGCTGTATCTATGCAGCGTAACCCGAGGGCGTTTGTCCTCCTCCTCTCGGAGGCCTCGCGCCACTGGACAGTGGAGAGCCTGCACAGTGGAACCTGAAGAGGACGCGGCAGCGCTGCACACTTGACTTCCACCCTCCTGACCGACACGGTCCCGACCTCCCCCCCCGCCTCGGATCGGAGCTGCGCCGCGACTCGGTGCACCGTAGTAGACCAGTTCGCCCCAAGAGTACTGAAACCTCTCAAGCGGAACGCTAGTGAGTCGATGTATGCGCTTCCCCTCTCAGAGCCTCATGATCACCGCGACGTAGCAGGTATCGCACTTCGGCCTCACAACGGGGTGCCGACCAAGGGAGTTGCACGGGCCCGTCCATGCCAGGGACGTTTCCGAGAGAACACGTGCTCCTGTTGGGGGGGAGGCGATGGCATGGCGCTGCAGAGGTGGCAGGCATCCATTGCGGGGCGACGGGTATGCAGATTGGCATGGCGCGGCATTCGTATTGCGATGACATGGCATCACAGACTGGGAGGACACGTTCCCTCCTGCTGGGGAGGGGGCGACCATGGTGCCGCTCCGGCGCCCCCGTGGTCGTGGCGCTGTGGCAGGCACCCCACTGGCGCAGACATCCCCAAAAATGGGTGCCGACCAGGGGCAAGGGGCCGCTCCACAGGCCCGCTCGTGGCCAGCCTGCCGGGGGCCCCTCCGCTACAGCATGGCCCCCTGGAGGGGGGGGGGCCAAACGAGCGCCGACTCCCCCGCCCACGCAGCCACTCGTTCCGAGCCGCGGATGTTGCCATCAGCGGACGCTGGAGCGAGACCTCCAACCTGCATCCCCGTGCAGCTTGATCGGAGGCGTGGGCTGGGTCCTCCGCGTGTCACACTCACACTCTTGCCTGCCCAGACCCACTGATGCTCACACCCACGCGAGCTCACCCAGGCCCACTCCACACCCAAACTCACTCGTGGACAGGTTCCCTTGCACAACTGAACCACCCATGCCCGAACCGGCGCATAACCAAACGCACTACCCGTATGTAACCACTCATGCTCGAAATGGTGACTGACGCATCCACAGACCCACAAAGCCCGCTGCAAAAAAACTGATGCCCCAAGAGTGCACAGACCCACAAAGCCCGCTGCAAAAAAACTGATGCCCCAAGAGTGGGCAAAAGGGGAACGATCCTCGCTTTCACCGGCTTCCGCCGGCGCTTCCGCTAGCAACTCCTGCCAGCTTCCGCCGACGGAGGCACGTCAACTCACTCGATGCTTCTGGTCATGCGAGACAAGAACTCATTCAAACAATCTGATAATAAGAAGCATGTTCGAGAAAACCAAGATCGCCAAAGCCGCGTCTCTCGACACCATACTAATCATAGCCATAACAAGCAACAAGAACTGAAACGCCGGCTGGCCGAGGGGGGGAGACTGATAAGTCCCTCGCCGCCGGGGGCGCTGTCCCCACCTCCTCACAGAGGCCAGGGGGGGGGGGGTCTTTCCTCCATCACTCCTGGGCTCACGTTACGAAGCCCTCTCTGGACCGTTCCACACCAGCATGATGCGCGCACGCCCGGCTCTCTTAATTCGGCCCGCCGAGGACCGAGAAGCCCGCGGGCGCGGCCGCGGGGGCCGCCACTGGCACCGACACGGGCGCCGGCGCGGGCACCTGCCGGGGAGCGCACGCGTGCGCCAGGGGCAGCCGTGGCCCGGGAGAGCAGAATGGATTGTGCTCTCTGTGCGTGGAGAAGACGGGAGCGGACCGCAGGTCGCATGGCCGACTCCAGACACCCTGAGACCAACAATAGGGTCATCTCTTGGGGGCGCATTTGTTGCTCCCGCTGGCTTCCGCCCGCCCTCCGCCGGCTTCAGCCGACGGAGGCGGTCCCGGTTTACCTCCGCGGGCTTCCGCCACGCACCACAAGCTATCTCCGCCTGCCGCACCAGAGAAGAATAGGCTTTACACCGGGGGCAGGCATTGAGTCAACAGCTCTGGGGGTACACATACAATCAATGGCCAGGAGTGACAAAGGAAGAGATGAAGCGGCTAGTAGGAGGTCCTCGTAAGAAAGACTCGTGTCTAGCAAGCCCGATGACATGGTCACCAGGCGAGAAGCTAGAAAGGACTGCCTTCCACACACGCTTGCCCTGAGCACGACAGCCGCCATGGCTGAGTACACTCCATTGTCGGCGTATGCTCTTATATCAATATCTTTGTGCCAATGCACATATGTCTATATACATATATATGTACATACATGCACACATACATACATACATACATACATACATACAAACATACGTACGTACATACATACATACAAACCAACAAACAAACAAACACACAACCAACCAAACAAACAAACACACTTACATACTTACATGCATACATACATACATACATGCATACATACATACATACATACATGCACGAATCTATGATATGCCACACCTTCGAGCCGCGCGCTCACCAAGCATCCAAGGAGCGACGTCGACCGAGGCCTGGGCTTGGGTCGGGCGTGCCCCCCTACAGGCGGGTGCTGAACGAACGAATTATCCCAGTGCGACCCTACCTAGGAGTTGGAACCCCCAGGAAAGCAGCATTAGTGGTAACAGTAACGCTAAGCTAAAGCTAAGCTAAAGCTAAGCTAAAGCTAAGCTAAAGCTAAGCCACAGCTAAGCTAAAGTTAAGCTAAAGCTAAGCTAAAGCTAAGCTAAAGCTGAGCAGCAGCTAAGCTAAAGCTAAGCTGCAGCTAAGCTAAAGCTAAGCTACATCTACGCTAAAGCTACGCGAAAGCTAAGCTAAAGCTACGCGAAAGCTAAGCTAAAGCTAAGCTACAGCTAAGCTCAAGCTGAGCTAACGCTAAGCTAAAGCTACGCTAAACGCTGAGCGAAAAGCTAAGCGAAACGCTAAGCTAAAGCTAAGCTACAGCTAAGCTAAAGCTAAAGCTAAAGCTAAAGCTAAAGCTAAAGCTAAAGCTCCCAGGGGACTGGGGGGGGGGAACCGCGGGGCGGGGACTGGGGGAACCGCCCGGGGCGCTTTACACTGCCCGGCCCCTTTAAGCTAAGAGAGTAAGAACCCTTCTAGGCAGAGCCTAGGTAGGGAAAAAAACACAAATGCACAAACATGCCAAAAGCGATACCAAAAGATAGTCCCCGGACTGTTTCTTGACTACGGTGGGGGCCAGTCCACAAGAAACCTCCCACAAGAAGCCCAACCCTGAGACCACAGGACGTCCATCCATTTCTGGTGTGGGAACGCCACGCTCTCCATGGCAAAACCATCGAAACCTACGAGACCCAGGGCACCCTGGAGGCGAGCAGGGTGTTTCTTGGCCTCAAAGGTGGGGCCCACACCGAATCAAGACAGGATGGATGCTGTTCCTCAACACCTGTCAACCCACGGACCTCCTGCCAAAAAGTCACTGGGGGTCAGCGCTGGTCACCCCTCGTGGGTTGAGCCAGAACACTATGTATGAGCAGGGCGGGTATTGCCACCACGACGCTCCACCTCCACCACCACGACGCTCCACCTCCAGGGTGCTTCTTGACATGGGCCTCTCCACTGTCTTTGGGGATCTGCCTCCTGCAGAGGGGGCCAGGCCCGACTCCCGCCGTGGGCGGAGGCAGGCGCGGAGGGGATAGGGGGCGCCCACGCGGCGGGCCCCGCGCCTCCTTCCCTCCTGCCCCCCCCCCCCCCATCCTTCCTTCCCTCCGTCCCTCCCACGCCTCCTTCCCTCCCTCCCTCCTTCCCTCCTTCCCTCCCTCCCTCCTTCCCTCCTTCCCTCCTTTCCTCCTCCTTCCCTCCTTTCCTCCTTCCCTTCCCTCCCTCCCTCCTTCCTTCCCACGCCTCCTTCCCCCCGCCCCCTCCGGAGGCGCCCGCCTCCAGGAATCGGGGGGCGGCGTGAGGCTCGGGCCGGGGAAGCCCGGGCTGGCCTCGAGTCGGGCCCGCCCGCCTACAGGGTGGTCTTGGACGGAGAATTGAAGGTAATAAAAAGAACAGAAATGGTCAACAAATGCTGAGAACAAGTCCCCAGACCATTCTTGGACTATGTTTGAATCCTCCCCCCGTAGAAAAAAACAATAATGGTCAACAAATGCTAAGAACAAGTCCCCAGTCTATTCTTGGACTATGTTTGAATTCATCCTCCTCCTCCTCCTCCCGTAGAGAGAGAGGCCCCACTGCAGACTTGGGTTCGGGACGCTCGGTTTGGCCTCACGGGGCCATCACGAAAACGACGAGACCCCGTCTGAGACTTGGCGCGAACTCCCGCTGCAAGCATCCCGCGAAGACGGACCGCCAAAGTCCAGGACGCGCTCGTTAGAAACCTTCCGCGAACCCGAGTTCCGGCGCACTCGAGCCTTACGTTTCCCCGAAAGAAGGGCACTCAAAGCTGAACCTCGCGCCACCTCTTTGCGGGCACCGCCAAACCTTAGAGAGCCTGCTGGCCTGGAGGATGTATCGTCGTGTCGTCTGCATCCACGCCCTCGCGGGCCGGCCTGATGGCCGCGACCCTATGGATACGCGGAATCGTTTCACGGATGCCCCGCGCGAAACATGTACGTGCGGCCACGTGTCCACGGGATCGCGCCCGAGGGGGTGGATGTGGATATGTTCGCCGCTCGTGATATCAAAAGCCGCGGCCGCCGTTCCTATGTGTCCCGGGACGCTCCGAGAGCGTCCTGGAACGCTCTGGAGAGATATGATTAGTATCGCTGGACTACCTGAAGACCCCCAGAGGCTTTCGCGAAGGCCAGAGAAGGGTCAAGGCGCAGAAACACGGATCCACTGTCTTCGGGGGCGTCTGGGAGGGGGGCGTGGGAGAGGGGGGGGGGCCACACGATGGCCCGAGGCATGAGCGCGGAAAAGGGGGCACGAGGGAAAATCTTGAAAGTAGACTGGGGGGCATGGCATCTGGGAGGCGTCATGGCGCCCGCCATGATCTCCCCCCCCCCCCCCCCCCCCCCGCAGTTCTCACCCACCTTCTTCCTGGACCCCCGAGATTTTCGTCCAGCCCGCCTGCCACAGCGCCGACCTCAGAACTTTCTCCCAACGTGGAGCCCGCGACATGGCGGCGTCTTAACCCTACCAGCTTGCAATCCTGAGTCAGGGATTCTCAGTGGGGATTCCTGCGCTTCAAGCTTCGGGACTTGTTCAAAGAAGACGCGTTTCGCCCCTAGACGGCTGCGGCTGCAGAACGCTAAGTGCGAAGGGCTGCTTGACATGGACATGCCAATGCATGCGAGGACCACAGCGGACAAATGTGCAGCCCAATCTCCCTCGCGGCAGGTGAGCGGTCTTGGGCCCATCAGGGCCAACACAGGCCGAGCATGCCCCAAAACCGTCGGTTCGATCTTTCGCGCCGCGAAGGGGGGCTCTGGATCGGAGGTGCCACGTCGCCCCCGAGCCAAGCTCCCACGGAAGCCCAATGGGAGAAAGCCTCGACCCTCAACCGCGGCAGAGGGAGGAGGAGGAGGAGGAGGAGAGGAGGAGGAAGGAGGAGGAGGAGGAGAGGAGGAGGTGGAGGAGGAGGAGGAGGAGGAGGAGGAGGAGGAGGAGCGTCGATGCAGCGCCCACGGCACCGCGGCAGACCACGGCGGCGCCAGCGGGGCCGTGCCAAAGCACGAGCCGTCGGGACAGAACCACGGCGAGACGGGCTCGTACGCCACCGGGAAGCTGGACGGCGCCGGCGACGCGGCGGGGCTAGCGGCGGGTGCCGCGGCCCGCACGTGCGACGAGGACCTCGCGCAGGGCCAAGAAGCCTCGCCCCGTCTTCCTCGACCCCACGGGGCCCCCGGGCGCCTACTTCTCCTCCTCCTCCTCCTCCCTCCTCCTCCCTCCTCCTCCTCCTCCTCCCTCCTCCTCCCTCCTCCTCCTCCTCCTCCTCCTCCTCTCCTCGTCCTCCTCCTCCTCCTCCTCCTCCTCCTCGTCCTCCTCGTCCTCCTCGTCCTCCTCGTCCTCCTCGTCCTCCTCGTCCTCCTCGTCCTCCTCGTCCTCCTCGTCCTCGCTGACACAAGAAGCTGCTAAGTATGGTGCGTTTCGCGAGGCGCACCCGTTGTGCCCGATCCCCAGGGTCGTCTCCAGGGGCCTCTATAGGGGCCTGCTGCCAGGCCTCGGAGCGGTGCTAAGAGTCTCCTTGAGCTGAGGATCGTGTGCAACCTTGACGACGCGGGGGCAGAGCAAGGCCCCCTCCATGTTAGGATGTATCCCGAGCGATCTCCGCACATTGCCAGGAAAACTGCGCAAGCAGAAACCTTAAGAGTTCCGCGCGAACGTCTTGGGTCGTGGCTTGCACCACCCCCCTTACACTTGAGCGCCTCTGGCGCCACCCCTGGCACCCTTCGTGCGCCAGGGTGGGGAGCGGGTCAAACGCCGACCCAAGAAGTTCAAGAAGGCCTCTGGAACGTTGACGCCTTTGTTTGCTCATCGAAACCAGGCCTACACAGGTCACCAACGTCCCGCGAAGCATGAGGAGGTCGTATCGCAACTTCTGGCGCCTGGGGCCGCCCTCGGGCGACGTGACCGCACAACTTGCTCCCAGAAGGCTTCGCGAGCTTGGGAGAACACACTGTTTTTTTGATCCGCAGGTCGAGAGCGCACCTCTTCCGGTCGAAACTAAGCGGGCCGCGCACAGCTTGAATCAACAAATGGAGGGGGAGGAAGGAGGGGCCTCACGTCAAGGCCAAGAGGGGGCAAAGCCCCGGGATCAGGCGGTGCCGACAACGACGTGCTCGCGAAGGAACGACTTGGACAGGAACCCGGCGGGAGCTTGGGAGAACACACGCTCAAACGATTCAGACGTCAGATGCTTTTACCCTTGTTCTCCCGTCTCCCCCCTCCGCCCCACTCCCTGCCCCCTTCGAGTTTATTGAAACGCCGCGCCCGCGACACTCCAGAGTCACGCCCTCCCTCCCTCTCTCTCTCTATCTCTCTCTCTCTGTGGACGTCCTCACGATGTACTTGGGAACCGGGCTATCGCTCGAAGCTTCCCTTTGATTCGTGAAGGACTCGCGCTTCAACCACCCGCCCGCTCGACCCGGCCGTCCGGGGCCGCCCGCCCGCCCCGCCCGTTGGGGTCCGCGAGCCCGACCCTCACGTCTGATTCTGCCGCACGTGTTCCTCCGTCGCAGCCTCATCCTGCTCATCTTTCTCGTGCTTCATGTGTGTGTGTCCTGCCCCGTTGCTTCTTCCCTCCTCTCGCCCCTCCTCTGTTTCAGGGGCTGCGCCAGATATACACGTGGCAGGTGAGGAAGATAGAATGACCCCCAAGCGGGGGCACAATCGAAGACGAAAGGGGCGGGAATCGAGGGCTCGGGAGACACAAGTTGAGTGACACGCCTGAGAGCGAGCAATCGTGACAGTACAGTTGTTGTTGTTGATGTTGCTGTTGTTCTTGAACTCTCGTCTCTGAAGAATGATCGTTGATCCCCTCCCCTCCGGTTGCGCCTCTAGGCGTTCGCACCATGTTCTCTACAATGCAAATGCTGAGCCTCAGAATGCGTTGCTGGTCCCGAACTGCCACAACAACGGCTTCCGCCGGATAGTTCCTCACAGTGAATTCCAAATCGCGATGTCGCGCAGGATTCCTTTACAATCTTTCTAGGGACCGCGCTCTCGCGAGGGACTCTCTTCCAGACTAGTGAAACGCCGCGCCCTCGACACTCAGAAATCTCGGTCTCGCTCAGGACTTCCTCATAATATATCTGCGCATCGCGCTATCACTCAAAGCCTCCTCGCGATCCGTGCAAGACTGATGCTCAACGGCCCACCCGCTCGACCCGGCCGTCTGTGCCCGCCCGACCCAGCCCGACTGGTGGTCGGCCCGCCCGACCCGCCGGTCTGGTTCTGCCGTTGGATTTCCTGCTCTTGATCCCCGTCCTACAAAAATCTCTCTCGGGCTCCATCTTTCTGCCTCCCCGTCGTCCTTGCCCTCTCCATGGTTCAAGGGCTGCGCCGAGCACACGTAGCAAGTTTACTGAAGGGGCCCTGGGACACACAAATTCGCCGGCCCAACGGGCCAGAGGCGTGCTAAGATCTTCGGTAACTGGTTCACAATTCTTCTAGTTCGGGCGCGCGGGGCGGCCCCTGGTGGTCCCCCGGCGAAAAGAACCCCGACCGCAGCCCAGGAAGGTCCCGGGAAGGTCTACTCAGAGATGGTTTTCCTCCTGGGTACGGCCTCTCGGGCCCCCCAGAGCGCGCCAAGAGGGCCCCAAGAGGCCCCCAAGACTGCCCAAGAGGCCCCCGAGACGCCCAAAGGACGCTCCAAGACGCCGAAGATGATCCCAAGACGGCCCAAGAAGCCGCCAAGACGCTCCAAGTGGCCTCCAAGAGGCCTCACAAGAGCGCCCCGAGAGGCCCAAAACATTAATTTTACGATGGTTTTGGAAGGATTTTGGCCATGTCGCATTTTCGGCTTTCCGATGCTCCAGGACGGCCCAAGAGGCCCCCAAGAGCGCACGAAGACGGCTCAAGAGGCCCACAGGAAGGCCCCCAGAGAGCCCAAACGGGCCCCGAGACGGCACAAGAGACGCCCAAGACGGCCCAAGAGAGCCCCAAGACGGCCCCAGAGGGGGACCACGAACCGAAACCTCAAGCCTTCCGCCCCAAGAGGGCCCCAGGAGGCCCCGAGAGGCCCCCAAGATGGCTCAAGATGCCGCCAAGAGGCCCCCAAGAGACCCCAGGAGGCTCCAAGGAGGCTCAAAAGAGGCCCTACAAGGCTTCAAAAATGTCTCCCAGGCGCCCCCGAACGGCCTCTCAACAGACCCCAGGGCCTCCCAAAGAAGCATCTGGACGACGGCCCTGTTTGGCCCCAAGAGCGCCGCAAGATGCCATCGAGAGGCTTCCTCCTCCGCCCTTTTTTCTCTCCCTCCTCCTCCTCATATTTATCTTCATCCTCCTCCGTTCCTTCTCATCCTCTTCTCCTCCTCCCCTCCCCCTCCCCATCCTCATCTTCCTCCTTCCGGCGATGGTGCCGAGCCCGCGCCGAAGCAGTAGCGATCATGCAATACGGGCCGGCGGAGTGAGCGAAGCGATTGAATAAATACACACAAATAACCGGATCCCCTATAGTTTCCTACATTTTCTGGGCTTCTGTCTTTTCACCCACTTCCCATATTTTCCTATATTTCTGGGGAATGGACGATTAATTGTGTCTGTGTGATTTTTCCCCTCCTGATTTCCTTCCAGACGAAATCCTTGGGGATCGCGCTGTCGCTCGAGACTCCCTCGCGGCTCCCGCGGGACCGCCGCGCCCGCGCTCTGTCCGCTATCGACCGGGCCGGCGAGGCCCGCCCTCCCGGCCCGCCCGCGGGGGGTGTCCGCCCGCCCGGCCCGCCCGTCCGGAGCTGCCGCTTGCCTTCGGGTCCTGGCCCCCCTCCTGCGAATCTCGCTCCTGGTGAGGGGAACGAACAATGACATAAACATCACAACTCGGAGGTCCGCGCGGATTTCTCGGATCCGCGCTGGGGCCCCCTGGCGCGCTCCGCGCTGCAGGGAGGGGGGTCCAGCGCGGATCCAAGAAATCCGCGCGGACCTCCGAGTTTTCATGTTTATGTCATTTTTCGCTCCCCTACTGGTGGATCCTCCTCCGTCCCGATGCTCCTGGAGGGCTGGAAATCCACCCCGATCATAAACACCTCCTGCGAATCTCGCTCCCGGTGGATCCTTCTCCGTCCCGGTGTTCCGAGGGAGGGCTGGACATCCACCCCGATAAGAAACGCACCCCGACGACGCAACCGCTGAGCGAAACGGCACCCGACGAAGGAATCGAACAAGAGAAAGCGCTGTTTGGTAGACGCACGGGGCTGTTTAGCAAACGCCGATTATGGGGGTCGGGGCGGATTTGTCCTCGTTGCAGTCCATCCTCCTCGTGTTCGCCTGCGGTGGGCTGCGCCAACCACACCCGGCAGGCAAGGTGTACCCCCAGGGTGGGGCACAGTGGAAGACGAAGGTGGCGGGTGTTGAGGGCTGGGGATATATGTATTGACTGGCAAACGAGCGAATCATAGCGAACAGTCTTTCAATCATACAGGCTAGTTGTTGTTTCCCCGAGTGCCCATTCTGTTTTTTGCAATGAAAACGATATTCCTGGAGCTCGCACACTGTTTTCCTACAGAAGAAAGTGCTGCGGTTCATATTGGGCTGCCGACCACGGATACCTCCCCAAATGTATTTCTTCAAACTCGCGCTCTCTCGCGGGACTTCCTCAGCATGTATGCAAGAATCGCGCTCTCCCGTAGCAGTTTCTCACCATGTATTGCGGCGCCGTGCTCCCAACACTCAGGAATCACGCTCTCGCTCTGGATTTCCTCTGATATACTGGCGGATTTGCTACATTTCTGAAAGTCGGTGCCACCCCTCACGCAGATCCGCGGGGTCAGGGTCCAAAAACACAGGGGATTTGCCACATGTCTCAAATTCGGTGCCACCCCTCACGCAGATCCGCGGGGTCAGGGTCCAAAAACATAAGGGATTTACCACATGTCTGAAATTCGGTGCCACCCCTCACGCAGATCCGCGGGGTCATGGTCCAAAAACACAAGGGATTTGCCACATTTCTGAAATTCGGTGCCACCCCTCACGCACATCCATCGCAAGGCGTGGTAACCCAAAGTGCGAGAACTCCCTCGGCCCTTTAATTGCAAGGTGTGGTAACCAAGCCCGTAAACCATACACGTCTTACCAATCGCCAGGTGTGGTAACCCCTCTTGTGATCAGTTGGTTTTGCTGATTGCGAATCGGCTTCGCATGAAGTTTCGATACTGCTTCACGACAGCGCCAAGGCCTCATGACTTAGCTCTTCCATGGCCCATTCTCCGAGAGAGGGGGCGGGCGGCAGGGGGCGAAGCCCTTACGGATGATTGTTGATGCCCCCCCTCTGGTAACCATTGCATTTACAGTGACAGTGCTTCTCCTGGGGCTCGCACCCTGTCTTTCACCAGGAAAGACGAGGGGGGGGGCACCAAACTGCGCCCTTGGCCCCCGGTTTACAACAACAGCGGCTCCCGCCTGCTACTTCCTTACAACGTATTCCCACATCGCCCTCTCGCGCGGACCTCCTCGAAATTTATTAACACGCCGCGCCCTCGACAATCAGAAATCACGTTCTCCCTTAGGATTTCCTGGACAATACTTGGGAATGGCGCTATCGCTCACGACTTTCTCGCGATTCATACAGGACGCACGCTTCAGCAACCCGCCTGCTCCACCTGACCGCCTGGGCCCGCCTTCGCGACCCGCCCGTTGGGCTCTACACGCCCGATCTGCCCGTCTGTTTCTGTCACGCGCTTTCTGCTCCTAGCCCCCCAGTTGCTGCTGCCTCTCGTGTTCAACCCTCCTCCCTCTCAGTTTGTCCCTTCCTTCCATCCGCCTCTCTTCCCCTGCATTAGGGGCTACACGGAATATGCGCTGCAGGTAAACAAGATATATACCCCCAAGGTGGTACGATCGAACACGAAGAGGGCGGGTATCGAGGGTTCGGGACGTACGTGCTGAACGGCCCGCGGGCAGCTACGAGCGACCAGTCTGAACCTGCTTGTTGCTGTTGTCGTCGTCGTCGTCGTCGTCGTCGTCGTCGTCGTCGTCGTCGTCGTCGTCGTCCTCGTCCAGGTCGCCGTCCCCCCCGCGACCCCCTCTCGACCCCGCTTTGAGGCACAGCCCGCGGGCCACCCTCTCGCCATCGCTCGGACGTCCATTCCCTGTGTTTTTTGTCGGTTCCGCGCGTGGTTTTTTCGCCAAATGATAAAGGATGCTCCTCGATGGTTCTCGACGAGAAAAAATGCACACGTCCGAGCGATGCCAGGCCCTGCGACCCACCCGCGGCCCACACCCGACCCAACCCGCACCCGCCCCGAGGGCGAGGGCCTTGCACCGGGGCAGGGCAAGGCCGCGGCGGCGGCGGCGGCGCCGTGCCGCGACAGAGGGTGGCGCTGCGAGGGGCGCGGGTCCGCCGCGAGAGACCCACGGTGGGGTCCTATATGCTCCACGAAGAGAGGAGGAGGAGGAGGAGGAGGAGGAGGAGGAGGAGGAGGAGGAGGAGGAGGAGGAGGAGAGGAGGAGGAGGAGGAGGAGGAGGAGGAGGAGGAGGAGGAGGAGGAGAAGGAGCAGGAGTAGGAGGAGGAGGAGGAGAAGGAGGAGGAGGAGGAGAAGGAGGAGGAGGAGGAGGAGGAGGTTGGCAATGCCCTGCTTTTGATGGGGGCCCTGGACAACGCGCCTGTGCCGAAGGCCGCCCGCCGCCGCGCCGCGGGCGCCGCAGGCCAGCGCCGCCCAGAGGAGCGCGCCGGCGCCGCCTGGGGCCGCCAGAGCAACGACGACGAGGACGACCACGACGACGACGACGACGACGACGACGACGACGACGACGACGACGACGTCGACGACGACGACGACGACGACGACGGACGCCGAGAGTCCTGTGGTGTCGGACCCTCGCCGTTTTGATCCGCAGCTTCCCGCGTCTCCGCCCATCCAGCCTCGCCCATCCCTCTCATATTTTTCCCTGCCGAGACATTCCCCACTCTCTCCATGACCCTGCTCCTCCTACCCCTCCTCCTCCTCCTCCTCCTCCGACGCCGCCACCGCCTGATCCTCCCCCCTCCGCAAAGATGCCACCCTTGCCGAAAAATCCTTCTGAGGCTGCTGCTCCCCCTCTCCACATACGCCTGCCCCCCCCCACACACACACACACACACACACACACACACACACACACACACACACACACGCCGGTCGCCGCCTGCGCGCACGCGGACCATCTCGAGGGCCGAGCTGGTGCACCGCGGCTGCTCTCCCCAGCGAGGAGGCGGAGGGAACCCGACCAGCTCCACCCTCGAGGGACGACCTGGTTCACCACTGCTGCTCTCCGGAGGGGGGACAGAGGGAGCTCAGAGGAGGAAAAGGTACCCATACCTCTACCTCCAGGCCGGTTCTCCTTTTTTGGGGGGCCTCCTTGGAGGCCCTCGTCGCCACCGCTGGATTCGCCTCGAAATTCTGGTCAGAACGCACCCCGTGAGAGGTCCGGGGGGAGCGTCAGGTCGGGCCTGTCCCCCTGCAGGGGGATTTGGTACGAAAATCTAGAAATAGTCAAAAAATACACCAATGGCAAAAAATACGAATAACATCGTCTCCAACTATTTTTCAACTACTTTGGCATATTCCCCCAGGAAGAGGGACAGGCCCGACTTGAGGGCAACGGTGTCGGTATTTTTTGGTTTCCACAGACCGGCTCCACCCTCGCCCGCCTCGGGCCCGCCTCCTGGCAGGAACAGCACGACGAGCGGTCCCCGCTTTGATCGTCGGGTGGGTGTAAGTGCGGTAAGAGCGTTGTATATCCGATGAAATCGTTTCAACGAAGATGTATGTAGGTTCATGCTAGTTGACCTCACATATTCAACATATATAAAATATCGAACTTCGCATTCATCTACTTAACGTTTTGTTAGATAAGTATATTCAACAACATACCATACATACTACTCACAGAACCATCCATCTTATCAACTGAGCTATCGGGTACCACTGCCAAGATATATCGATACATACACCTCAACATACCCAACTTAGTAGCTAAGTCAGCTAAGTCGATGTGGGCTGTCCGATTCGGTTAACCCGAAATTTGCATAACTTTCTATGTTTTGCATGTTTGTTCTTGATATTGCTATGTTTCGGGAAAAAACCACAAAAAAACGTTTTAACAACTACAACACAACAGTTTTTCAGGACAGGGCGCCGCAGGTCGACGCGCCGAGCCGCCCTCAGGACGCCTGCGGGGCGCGGAGGGGAAGGGGGGAGAGGGAGAGGGGGGGGGATCAACTATTCTTCAAACTGCCTCCCCTCGGCGGCCATCACCGCCTCCCCTCTCCTCTCCTCGTTGTCGGCGGCCAGCCCGCCCCCGCTCCCTCCTGCCGCCTTCCCTCCCCGAGCCCGCCTTCCTTCTTCGGCGGCATATCCGCCCCTCCCTCCTGCGCCTCTCTATCGAAGGGCGGCGCATCCGCCAGCGGCATATCCGCTCTCGCATGCGCTCGTTTTTTCCTTTTTCACGTGATGGCGAGCACATAGCCATCGTCCTGTAGTCGCCGATAAGCCGCCCAGGCTGGCGGGATCAGCTCGGCGGGCATCACGGCGACGTCGCCGCGCGGCCGCCACAGGGACGCGCCTGGGCATGGCGCGCGCACCCATTCCAGGGTCTCCACCAGCAGGTAGCTGGCGGCGCCAGCCTGCGCGCAGCAATGCACGATGTACGCCTCGCCGTCGCCCAGGAGAAAATCCTGAGGGCAGCAACGCCTCGATTTTTGGGGGGGCACACGCATGTGCACCCCTAAATACCAAGGTTGGTTGCGCCGTCTGTCCTGGCTGCCGTGCATCTGGCCGTCGATGGACGCCTCTCTGCTGGTCCACGTTTCAGCCCTGCGGAGGGGTTCCTCCTCCTCCTCCTCCTCCTCCTCCTCCTCCTCCTCCTCCTGGCGGCGAGCCGCCTCGGCGGCAAACCGCCTTCCCCTCTCCCAGCCCATCTTCCTCCACAAAGGGCATGCAAGGTTGCGCCCCGAGTGCCCGAACGTACTGTCCAGCTCTGGCGTGCGCCACGCTTTGGCGCGGGAGCGCGGCGCCTCCTTCGCTTCCTCCAGGAAGCAGGCGAGCATCGCCGTCAAGGCCGACCGCTCGAAATTCTCAGGGTTGTCGATCTCCTGCGACCTGGACCGAAGCAGGTTGTGCTTCCGCTCGAGTACGAAGGCGTCCAACCAGATGCCGTCCTCCGCAGGCTGGTCGGGGACGTGCCACAAATAATGATGCTTCGGCTTGATCAGGGCTGGCCCGTGCGCGGCTTTGTGCAGCGCCAAGGAAATCGAAACGGCCTTGGTCCAGACAGCTATCAAATTCGGCACGGCGCCGATCCTCAGGACGTAGCCGAACCGCCTGCCACCTAAGCGCTCGAGGATGCGCGCGGGCCGACGCGGTGCATCCTCGAACGCGCAGGCCAGCGTTTGCGTTTCAGCTGCGGCCGCATGTCCTTTTGCCCTGCATGTACAATTCGAGCATCTTCGCCATCGCCTCGAACGACCGCGCCGCAGCGTTCGCCATGCCGCTGGGACGCAGCTCTGTGTGCACCCAATGACGAATCAAAGGGAACACGGCCAAGCAATCCGACGCCTTGCCCACGAAGTGCGACGCCTTGCAGGTCGCTTTCTTCCGAGCCACGCTGAACAGAAACGCTGGCGGTTTCCTGCCGCGTCTGCCAGTCCGCCACGCCGAGCAGCGATCCCGCCACGTTCCCCACGCGTCGGGGATGACATCCCTCACCGCCTTGAGGAGCGCAAAGATTTCGACCTGCAAGGTCCCGCCGCTGGCCAGCATGGTATGCATGGGGTCCCTCACGTATGTGCTCGGCGGCGCCACCGTCCGCAACGCCTGGCACGCCACCAGAGAACGGTCATCCAGAGTGATGCCCATTGCCGTCTCCTTCGGGGGCCGGAACATCAGAAGGGAAGGAAGGGGGGGACATCAGAAGGGGATCGATGGAAATGTTTTCCTCCCTGGCTCCAGTCTCTCGATGTTCGCTCTGGTTGTCGTGTCCCGCAGCGACGCCAAATCATCATATTGCTGCAAAAACTCGTCTGACGACAGCGGGTCAAAGCGCGACGAGTCAGCGCACCAGAGAGGCACGAGGTAATCATCGTCGTCGTAGTCTGCAAGACATTCCGCCTGATCCAGCACAACGTTCTTGCATTGCAAGCACGGTCTCAGACCTGCAGCGCCCTTGGTGCAGAATGTCTCTTTTCCAGCCGCCTCGTCTGCAATCAAGCGGTGGAACTTGGCGAAAAAGTGCACGCCGCCGATTGGCGCACCGTGCTCCGACAGACTCTCTGGGCCCAGGAACAGCGCGCGAAGCAATGCCCGCGCCACGGCCGAGCCGCCGATGCTCTTCTTCACGACGACGCGCAAGGTGCCGATCGGCAGCCACGCAACCTCCTTCTGCAAGAAGGATCCGAACTCGAGGAAACTCGCATACACCGCGAGCTGATTCCGACGATTATCTATCTTCAAGGCGTTGCCCACGCCAATGTCGTCGTAGTACAGCAAAAGCCTCCACGGCCGATCGCGCGACACAGGGAAACGGCGCATCGCTTCCCAAAACATTGAACTCCAGAGAGGGCAGTCCGACAGGAGCCTCGGCATCAGCCGATGCGGCAGCGCCACGCTCCATCGGAAAGGCGTGCCGATCTTGGGCTGCAGCCGCACTGCGCTGATGAGATCGGCCACGGATGCCGTCTGCGATCGCTGCATGGCCCGAGCGCTCACGTCTATAGCATCGCCCGCGTCGTCGCCATGGCCAAGCGCAGTCACGATTCGCTCGAGCAAAGCCGCGGACACGCCGCGCAGGGCCAGACACTGTTGCAGTCGAGCCCGCTGCTCCACCTGCTTGTCCACCTGCAGGGCGCGTTTCCCCATTGCGCCGACGCCCGCGCGCGGGAGGGGCGGGGGCGGGGGGCAGCGCGAGGCCCAGCGCGGTTGAGAAAAACGAATTGCAGCCAGAGAGACGGAAGTGGAGGCGGGAATGGATCGCGGGGCGGAGTAGCCGCCGAAGGGCATGGCGGTGTAGCCGCCTGAAGGGTCGGGAGGGGCGGCGTAGCCGCCGAAGAGCGTGGGGGCGAGGGGGCATGGGGGGAGGGGGGAGGGGGGAAGGGGGTGGGTGGGGGAGATTGCGGAGGCGCGAAGTGAGCGTAGCAACGGAACTTGCAAGGGAGATTTCTTTTTCTCGCACGCAATTTCGAGCTTGAGTTTCAAGCTCGGGTTCCAAGCCGCCAGCGCTCGGAGACGGGCGCGGCTGGCGGCTCGAGCTCGGGACGGGCGCAGCGCGGGACGGGCGCGGCGGCGGCTGGCGGCTCTTAGTGCGGGTGCGCGTGCTGCCTCCAACTCCTCATCCACCTCCTCCTCCTCTCCTCATCCTGCCTCCTCTTCCTCCTTATCCTCCTCTATCGGCCCAGCCGATCGCCGCTCAGCTCTCCTGGTGCGGCTGGCGGCAGAAGAACCGAATGCCGCCTGGGATGTCCTGCACCATCTGCTTCGACGTCTGGCACAGCATCTTGCCGCGCTCCTCGGTGCGGCGCGCCTCCTCCATCATGCGCCGCGCCTTGTCGATGAGCATCTGGCCCTTGATGCCAACGGCGCGTGCATGGCGGCAACGATTGCGCCACTCGATGAAGCGCACCACGATGGTCGCCCAGCTCCACGCACTGCCACCCGTGATGAGCTCGAAGTCATCGACGTCGTGATTGTCCGCGATGCTCGCCATGGCGGCGCAAGACCGCGAAGGGGCACGACCTCGAGCGGCTCCACTTGAGCCACAAAGACTACGGATGAGGGGTGGGACGGTGGCAGATCATGTCATTGGGAAACGCGAGAGAACGGTGCGAGCGCGGTGGGCAGCAAAGGCGGCATCTCCGCCAAATGAAGGCAAGGCGGCATGTCCGCCAAGGGCTTGCGAGAGTGGAAAGGCGGCATCCCCGCCAAACGAAGGGCTGCGGTGGTAACGAGTGGGGTGGCGATGGCAACGAAGAAATGTTTTTTTTCAACAACAATAACAATTGTACGAAATCACACACCTCGTCATGAGCGGCCCAACTGCCGCCCCTGCCAAGGAGCTGCTTCGCCTCTGCTTCGTCTCCGACCGCCAATCGATGGGATTCCCAACGGTGTCGCTGGCCTTCGCGAGCCACAGCTCGCGCGGTAGGGTCTCGGGCAGGACGCGCTCGAGCAGGAGGGAGTTAGGCAAGCGCTTCGCCTCGCCAAGTGAGGCATCGGAGCGCGATGAGCAGCAAAGGCGGCATCTCCGCCAAATGAAGGCAAGGCGGCATGTCCGCCAAGGGCTTGCGAGAGTGGAAAGGCGGCATCCCCGCCAAACGAAGGGCTGCGGTGGTAACGAGTGGGGTGGCGGTGGAAATGTTGTTTCACCAACAATAACAATTGTATATACGAAATCACACACCTCGTCAGGAGCGGCCCAACTGCCGCCCCTGCTCACGAGCGGCCCAGCGGCCGCGGCTTATTCGGGTCCTTCTCCACCTTTTTCAGGCCGTACTTCATGATGTACTGGGCCACCATGGGGCGCTCAGGTGCTGTGCTTCTGCGCCTCCTTGAGCATCCCCGCGATGGCCCTCGCCGCCGAGCTCGCATCCTTCTGGATGCTGATGGCCTCGTCCTGCGTGATCGTCAACGCCACGCCGCTGTGCACGCGCTTCTGCGCCACCGCCTTCATGACTGCCACAGACTTCCTCGCCGCCTTCGCGTTCTTCACAGCCCATGACGGCACCTTGTCCGCCTTCTCATGCTCGAGGTACCCGTCCAGCTCTGTCTCGAGCCTCGTTGCGGTGCCGATCCACTTCAGCGCCAGGTTTTTCTCCTGCGTCTCCTTCTTGGCCTGCTCGGCCTTCTCCCTCGCTTCCTGTCGCCTCCGCTCCTTCTCAGCGTCCTTATCCCTGCGGAGCCTTCGGGGTTGTCCGAAAATGACAACACTTCGAGCCGAGCGAAATCAATAACCCGATCCGAACCTGAAGAGTTGAACGGAAACCGAAAGCGAATGCGAAGCCCAGGCGACACCCCTGCGTTGAACCCCCAAACGGCCTGCTCTTGCTCCTGTCCTTGCTCTTGCCGCGGCTCTTGCTCCTGCCCTTGCGGCGGCTCTTGCTCCTGTCGCGGTCGCCGCGCGAGCGGCTCCTGCTGCGGTTGGTGTCGCGACGTCTGTCGCGGCGTCTGCTCCTGCTGTCGCGCCTGCCCCTGCTGTCGCGCCTGCTCATGCTGCGCCTCCTCCTCCTGCGGCTGTCAGACCTGCGCCTGCGGCGCCGCCTGGATCTGGACATGTCGCTCTCGTCGCTTCTGTCGCCCTTGTCGCCGCCGTGCTCTGCGACGCCCGTCGAGGCCGCTGCCCGCGGGCCGCTCTGCTTCGCCTGCGTCCTCTTATCGGTGTACAGCTCGTTGCGCACTGCGGCCTCCACTGTCTCGCTCCAGGCCGCCTCCAATTGCGGCCTGTACGTCCACTCCCCGAGATCAGGGTTCCACCTCTTATCCTGCACATTATCTTCAATCTTTTTCGCGTCGAAGCCGTCGTGCGCCCACTTCCTCAGCGGAAGGTACTTGCCACCCTTGCGGACGCGCTCCTCCTCCATCCGTTGGACAGTGATTGAGCTGACCACGAAGGCTTCAATGCGATCGAGGTTCGACAGCCCAGGATCTTCTGCCAGATCCTTGTAGAACTGCTGCTTGAACTCACTCTTCATTTTGGCGAAACACTTTGGCGGCCACTGTCCGAACCTCCGAGAAAGGCGCACCCCGTTCGTGTTGCACGCGTCGCACTGGTAAGTCGACTGGCCCTTCGCCCTGATCCTGTAGTTGCACTCCTTTGCCGTGCGACAGCAGCGGTTGCAACGCACGATGCTATGCCCGATGCCATGCACATCCACGAACTCCCCTACCTGGGGAGCGCCTGCTGGCGGATCGTCCTGAGCTGCCTCCTCCTCCTCCGCCTGCGGCGCTGCCGCCTCGGGCGAGCGCTCCTCATTCTCAACCTTGGCTACCGCGCCCTGCGGTGGAGCCTCTTCCTCCTCAAGCTCACGCTTGGCACTCTCAAGCTCATCCTGTTTTACGCCGAGCTCGGAACCAATCTCGTCGCCGCGCTCCTCGGAGCCCGATGCCGCCTCTGACGCTGCGTCGTCCGGCTCTGGTGGCAAAGCCGCTGCGCCCTGAGGAGGCAGTTCTTCGGCGGGAGCTGCGGCTGACGCAGCTTTGCGAGCCGTCCTCAACGCTGCGGGGTGCTTACCTTTGCCCTTGCCTTTGCTTTTCCCGCGTGCCTTCGGCGGCCCTGCGTCGGTCAATGCGAGCGGCGGCGCAAGCTGTCCAGTCAGTGTCATCTGCGTCCCCGATAGCTTAGCTTTCCCACGGGGCTTCGCTGCGGGCGCCTTGGTCATCACTCCCTTGTTTTTCGGCCTGGCTGCTCCGAACATCACTGCCAGAGAATGCTGCTGGTGATCTTCAGCGGGCGGCGTCCCCGCCATGGCGGCGTGACCGCCTTGGCACGCGAGAAGCCGCGCGTCGCGCGCGGCCCTGATGCCAAGATGAGCTGGACGCGAAGCGATGACGAAGAAAACGCGCGGTAAGTGAGGCGGGATAGCCGCCAGCGGAATAGCCGCTTCAAAGGTGGAGGGAGGGGTGGAGTGAGGTATGAAGGGGGCGGCATATCCGCCAGCGGACTCGCCGCTTGAGAGGGTGCAGGGGCGCGGCGAGGGAGGCGGATTGGCCGCCAGCGGACTAGCCGCTCGAAGCGTGGCGGACGCACGAGGTGATACGGATACTGAAATGAATTGCGCGCAACATGACAACCACACAAAATTGACATCATGTTATCATATGTTATCATATGTTATCAGGCGTGTGATAACACCATGCTAACACATGATAACACCTGATAACATGTTATCAGGTGTTATCAGGTGTTATCAGGTGTTATCAGGCGCGTGATAACATATGCTAACATATGATAACAGCCAACGTTTTTTTGCCAGTGCATGGCGGCGGCGTAGCGGCACGTCCGCCGAGTTAGTTAAGCGGAGCAGCAGGGGCGGAGCGGCGCCCTGCGCTACCGACCGCGGACGGCGCCGCGTGCTTCAAACCGCTGCCTGAGCGGCAGCGAAAAGACGGGCGAGCGCGGAAGCGAGGCGCGCTGCCTGAGCGGCAGCGAAGAGACGGGCGAGCGCGCGCAATCGGGGCGCGCTGCCTGAGCGTCATCATATGCAAGGCGATGGGGGGGTGGGCGGACATGGCGATGCAGCACATCCAGAAAATAGCCGCACTCATTCTTATGCGGATGCAGTTTTCTCCACCCAGCCCTTTTGCCAAATCCCATCCAACCGCCCACCTGTCTTATCCGCCGAAGTTCCCTCACCTTCCTCCCGCTCCGCTCGTCCACTCGCCCCCATATCGCCTTGCATTGGGGGACGGCTACTCGGCCGCCTGCGTGGCCAAAATTCACCTCGGCGTGGCGGCCTTCACGAATTGAGTGCGGATGGAGTGTGTGGGGGTGTCCTAATTTGTTCTGACACAGGGGTGTGGATTGAAATTGCGTTGGAGGAGTGGGAGGGGGGCGTGTAGGGCCGACGCGTCGCGCCGCCTGCGCGAATGAGGCTACTGATGCTGAGGCGACATCAGTGCTGCCAGCCGTGCACCTGCACCTACGAGGTCGCGTTGCGCACCAGCCAGCTCGCGAGCACGTCCTCGCACTCGGCGATGCATTGCTCCTCTTGGCGGAAAGCGTTCACCGCGCGCTCCGCTATCTGGGCGCACATCTGCGTCGCAGTACGCGCGCGGCGCAACGAGTCGAGCACAGCCTGGCACTGGGTGCCGTTGAGCACCACGATGCTATCGGGCGACATCTGGCTGGCCAACGCCGTGGACATCCTCATGCCCGCCGTGGCTGACGAAGCTGCGCCTGACGATCCGCTGCCCCCCGAGAACGCGTCCTTCAGCTGGTGCGAGCGCTCCACGCGGGATTGTGGAGGGATTGGCGCCAGCTCGACCTTCGGCGCCCCCTTGCGCCTTTTGGCGGAGCCCCAGTTGGCCTTCTCCTCCTCCCATTGGCGCCACTCCGCGAGGTCGACTTCCCACGAGTCGGCCTCGAGTGCGATAGCAGCTACCTCCGCTTCGTCCTCGCTCAAGCTGTGGTACGGCGACACGTGAAGGTGGTTCACCAGCTTGTTCCTGGCCTCCTCCACTGTCTCTCCCTGGAACCACTTGCCGCCCCTTTTGCAGCTGCTGCTCTGTGGGCACTTGAAGCCGAACATGACGGTCTTCTCGCCCTGCTGGCCTGCCATGGCGGCAGGGCGAGAAGTGCACGGCTAGCGCAGGGGCGGCGTGGGGCGCGAGCCTGTGCGCGCCTAGATTCGAGCCGATACAGCGTCCCAACAACAAAAACATACATGTGTAAGAGGCGCGGTGGCATCGCACATTTCGGGATGCCAGCAGGCGGCGGCGGCGGTTTAGCCGCCAATGGAGGGCTCAGGGCGGCGTGGCCGCCAATGGGCGGTTTAGCCGCCAATGGGCGGCGTGGCCGCCAATGGAGGCTTCAGGGCGGTTTAGCCGCCAATGGGTGGCTCAGGGAAGGACTGGTGTTTTTTTCCAACCGCATAGAACAAACCCGATGCGCCGATGCTCGTATCTGAACGGCGGTTGTCCGCCAGGCGGGGGGAGGCGGCGCGTCCGCCAATGAGATAGATCGGCAACGAAGAGAGGGGAGGAGAGATGAGATGAGACGAGGCGGGGAGAGGCGGCGCGTCATGACGCGTCAGCGCGGATAGCTGCAACTATCCGCGCTCGAATTACGGAAGCTATGCACCCCAGCCCGCTTGCAGGTCCACGCGATCACCCTACAAGAAGACATCTCCGCGGGCGGGCGGGCGCGGCTTCGCTGGCGGTGGTGCCATCTTGCTTGTCGGCTGCAGCCGACGCCCTGCCCTCGGCTGCACCATGCTGGGCTTCCCTGCTGGCGGCTGCCTGGTCTTCGGCGGCGGCGGCCCCATGGTCTTCGGCGGCGGAGGCGGAACTGGAGGGTTCATATTGCCAGTCCTCCACGGCGCCTGCTGAGGCATCGTCTTGGGCAAGTTCGGCGCCATGGGCTCCCGATGCATCAGCTGAGGCTTGGGGACGTGCGCCTCGCGCACCCGCGGCGCTGCCTTGTTGCCGTGCAGCTTCGCGTACATCTCGCGCTTTGCGCCACCTCGGTTCCCCCAGCGCTTCGCATTGGCGCGCCACGCCTGGCCCTGCCACGTCTGCGGCCCGCCCATGGCGGGGCCAGGCGGGCCGCGGTCGCGGAACTTCTTGTAGTCGTACTTCATCTGGTACTCCTTGAGCACGGCGAGCACGGTCTCCGACCGCCAGTCGATGGGATTCCCAACGGGGTCGCTCAGCCAGGCTCGCAGCTGCGCCCTGAACGCCTCCACCGCGCTGGGATGCGCCTCCACCGCCTCGGGGGGCTCTTCCACCACAGGCGTCGCGCCCCGCATGTGCGACGCGAGCTCCTTCACGAGAGCCGAGGGCGGGAAAGGCCGCTGCCGCGGGTCCCGCGGCGGTGACGTCGGCCCCCGCCTGCGCGGCGGCGTCGACGGTGCCCGCGGGTGGCGCGGGCTGCGCGATCGCGCTGGCTGCGCCGCCAACGTGGGCGCGCTGGCTGGCCGACTGCCGCTGGCGGAGGAAGACCGATCCCCTGCGTTGTTGTCCACGCCCGCAAGGTCGGAGAGCAACTGCATCGCTGGCCCGAACATCTCCTGCGCCGAATCGCCAAAACAGTTCGACCGAGAGCGGCCAGCCAGTTTCGCGCGCGATGCGCGCGTCCCTGGCTACCGCACGCGGGGCCACTTGTTTTGGCGATGCAGCTGCCTCCAACGCGTCGAACGCGCTGCCGCTGTCTGCCATGGCCGCGGCCGCAGTGCGAGGCGCCGAGCGCGACGCGGTGGCTGCGGCGCAGCCTCGGCGCGCGGGCCCCAGCCCACGCGTCGGCGCGAAAGGGGGGGGCCAACCCCGCGCGGGCTCGCGGGCACCCGCGGGCCGCGGGCTTGAACCGAAATGGAATCGGACGCGGAAGCGAGACTTCGGGAGGAGGGGGAGGGGGTTGCCCATGGACCCATTGAAGTCTTGGAGCTCCTCGAGCCCTCGGGGGCCTCTCAGAAGGGCCCCGCTGGTTCTTGCGACGGGGTCTCGGGGGAGGGGGCAGAGTGAGGGTGGCATTGGGAACCAGAAATATAAGTGAACTGGTGTCCCTTTGAATGTGCAGGTCTTGGTTCACTTGTTTTCGTCGTTGAACGGGCGGTGGCAACGTCGGTGCCTTCGCGCGCGCCCATGCCATTCTGGGTGAACGCCTTCGCCGTTCGAGCAGTGGGCGTCTCCCCGACGTTAGTTGGCGTGGGATCCAGTGCCTGACAGCGGAGAGGGGGGCGCAGGGACGTGGCGCGGGGGCGCGGAGTGGGCCGATTAGGGGAGGGGGGCGGCGGCATGTCCGCCTGAAGGGCGGAGGAGCGCAAAGGGGTGGGGCGGGGGCGGCATGTCCGCCACGAGTTGGAAGGCGAGAAGGCTGCGCTACAAGGCGGCATATCCGCCACGAGGCGGCATATCCGCCACGACCTTTTTGTTATCCCGAGGCCGCCCCGTTGGCCTGGAGAGTTGAAGAGTCGTAGCGCGAATTACTCGCCGCGCGCCCTGGCGGCGAGCTCCTTCTTGACCAGCTCCTCCGCCTCCGCGATGGCCCTGGCCTCGGAGCGATCGGGCGCAACGAGGCAGCAGGGGGCGGAGGGGGCGTCGAGGCAGGGGCGAAAATGAAGAGAGCGCGGAGGAGGGCGTCGAGAAGGGCGTCGGTGAGAATCTGGCCTTGTCGGCCTCATCGCCCGCGATGTACTTCAGGCTGACGTTGCTGCCAGGGACGCCGACCCTGCCGCTGCGGAACTGCACCTGGGGGGCGGAGCAACGATGAACAGTCGCCTGAAAGGCGGCGGGCGCGCAAACTGCGACCCCAGCGGGGCTGCTGGGAATCGCCGCGCGCGCCCGACGCCTCATCGGTGGGAGGTTCAACCCCGCTCGCCAAGTTGCGTGTGGTCTGCATCTCCCACCTCGGCTTCGCCCACTTGCGCTGCTTGTCCTTCCCAGCCGCGCCGTCCGTCTTCTTGCCCGTGGGGAGCGGCGTCTTCTTAGCCACGTTGCCCGTGGCAGGCGGCGTCGTCTTCTTTGCCGCGTTGTCATTGCCAGGCGGCGTCGTCTTCTTAGCAGCATTGCCCGTGGCAAGCGTGGGGGCCTTCACCGCCTCGGCGTTCTTTTTCGTCTTGACCGCCTTCGTCCTCTTATCCATGGCCGCGACCATGGCCAGAGCCGCCTCCGTCGGGGTCTTCTTCAGAGAGCCTGCGGCGATGCCGACCTTCTCAGCCTTGGGCGGCGGCGTCACGGCGACGATGCCGAAGTCGGAGTCGGAGTCGAGCTCGATCGGCAGCTCATGCTTCTTCTGCTTCTTCGCCGCGCGGCTCTTGCTGATCGAGGCCGTTTGGGCGGCGGCGGTGCTCGATAACGGCTGACAGTCGGCGGGTTTGCCGCCATCGTGTGCCGCCAGTTGCTGCGTCGACGGCGCATCCGAACTCCCCGCCGCCATCGAAAGCTGGTGGTTCGAACCTGCTCGTTCTTGCAACGGCTCCTGCGGCTGCTGCGTCTGCGAGCGGTCGATCAGCTGGATGGCTGGGTTGGGCCAGCGGCCGCCGCTGCGCGAAAGCCCCACCTGAAATCAGGCGGATCACCGCCGAACGAAAATATTCCCCCCCCCCCCATCCCCCTAGGGGGATGGGGGGGGGGAATATTTCACAACACGCCCTCCATCCAGGCATCCAGAAACGTACCCCGCGCCGATCCAGGAACCCACCCCTCGACCCAATACCAGGTGTCCCGCGGGGGAATGCGTTCTGTTATTCCCCGTGGAGCCGTCGGCCAGCGCCCAGAGAACGAATCGGCCGCCGCGATGGGGAGGTGCTGCTGAGGAGAGCCGCCGCCTGGGCCGTGGGATGGCTGCAGCCCGCCGCGGGCGGGCGCAGGCGCGGGCAGCGCGAGGTGGCCGCTCTTCTTCCCTGCACGGAGATTAATCAGCTTCGCAATCGTCACCATCTCGACGGGATTTATCTGCGGCGCCGTCGCTCCAACACCTGGCGGGAAGGCGTCGACGTACGTGATGGGGTACTGAGACTGGAGCCTCCCAGGCGTGATGGGGAGAGCCTGGATGCCATCCCTGGGCGGCGGCATCGTCGCCACGAGATTCTTGAACGAGGATTTCACTGTGGCCAGATATGACTGCAACAGCTCCCTCGTGATCTCGCCCGTCTCCACGCCTGTCTGCTTGCACACCAGCAACAAGAATGCTGCCATATTGGCGGCCGTCGGGCAGCTCGGATGCCTCAGGCCAAGCGCCCCGAGGTGCTCTGAGAACGCCGCCATCTTGGCAGTGAAGCCCGAATGCGGCGAGAGCACGAACTCCCACAACTGAGGCGTCAGAAATTCAATGAACCCCTCGTAGTTCTGGAGCTTCCTCCCCTGCAGGCTGCCCGACGACAGAGCCTGCAAGAAGTCTCCCAGCTCGGACTGCGCCCACCCCACGCCGCCGCCCAAAGCAGCAAACTGCGCACTCTGGAGCTGCGACCAGCGCTGGGACGTCGCCGCCTGGATGCAGGCAGGAAGGTGCTCCGTCGCACTGCCGCGCGCTACGAACGCCGCCCGCGCCTCCTCCAGGCGGCCTCGAAGGATGCCCTCCATGGCAGCGATGCGGCGCGACCGCGCGCCGAGCGGAGTGCGCGACTCCCCGCGCGCGCACGCCGCCCGAAGCCCTCGGAGGAGGGCTCGCCAAAAACGGATCGAGCCAACGCGCGTGCGACGGACATATCCTACTCCTGCTCTTCCTGCTCCTCCTCCTCCTCCCCCTCCTCCTCCTCCTCCTCCTCCTCCTCCCCCTCCTCCCCCTCCTCCCCCTCCTCCTCCTCCTCCTTCTCCTCTTCCTCCTCTCCCTCCTCCTCCTCCTCCTCCTGGGTGAGGGGGGGCGCAGGGGGGGGAGTGTCGAAGGGGGGGCGGGGGAGGGGGTGCCGAAGGGTGCGCGGGGGGGAAGAAGAGAGCTATGGGGGAGGGTGGGTCAAGGAGAGGCCAGGGAGGGGAGGGGGGAAAGGGGTGGGCGGCTTGCCGCCGAGGGGGTGGAAGGAGGCGGCAAAGCAAGCCGCCGATAGGGCGGTTGGGAAGAAGCGGTTTCCCGCCACGAGGAGGAGAAGGCGGTTTGCCGCCAGAGGAGGAGTAGGCGGTTTGCCCCCAGAAGGGGTAGGCGGTTTGCCGCCAGAGGAGGAGAAGGCGGTTTGCCGCCAGAAGGGGTAGGCGGTTTGCCGCCAAAGGAGGAGAAAGCGGTTTGCCGCCAGAAGGGCGGTTTGCCGCCACGGAGGGGGAGAAGGCGGATTGCCGCCATGGGGGGGGGAGAAGGCGGATTACCGCCGACGGAGGACGAGGCGACGGAGGAGAAGGCGGTGCGCCGCCTAAGGAAAGGGGGGATAAGGGAGGGCCGAAGACACATGGATAAACATTTTCCTCCTTCCCTCCCCCCTCCCCGCGGGCATGCGCGCAGCCCGCAGCGCCGCGGCCGCGAGGTACAGCAAGTACCTGCGGCGCCTCGGTCCTGAACAACTGAACAACAACAACAACGGAAATTCAATGGATTTCAAAAAAGTTAAGAATAAAAAATACGCAAATGATTAGCAAAAACACGAATATGTTCAGCCCCATCGACTTAGCAGAGATATCTAACTTAGTATATTACTTACATCTACACTTACAAACACCATAAGTATTGCATATGCACACATGAGATGCGCGATCAACAAGTGTACGTTCTATGGCTTAACTAAGATTATGTAAGATGAACGCTCTTACCGCACTTACAGCCACCCGACGATCAAAGCGAGAGAAGGGGGCCCGGGACACCCCGGCCTTGCTCCCCCGGGGGACCCCGACTCGTCATCCCGATAGTGGCCGCTGTGTGGCGGTCCCCGGGGCCGGTGGCGGGCCCGGCGCCGAGACACGACAACCAAGACAAGACAGCAACTAAGACAAGACAAGCACAAGATCGAGAAGCGCAGAGTGGGAGAGATCTGGGCCAGCTCCCTGGACATGTCCTGTGGCGCCAGCCTGGGCCAGTGTCTGCGGCTCTGGCGCTGGAAGGGGCGAGCGTGCTCAAGAGACTGGGCCAGCTCCCCGGCCAGTGAATCAAGAAACGGTGGCCCAGCTCCACCCTCGAGGGACGACCTGGCTCACCACTGCTGCTCTCCGGAGGGGGGACAGAGGGAGCTCACAGGAAAAGGTACCCATACCTCTACCTCCAGGCCGGTTCTCCTTTTTTGGGGGGCCTGCTTGGAGGCCCTCGTCGGCACCGCTGGATTCGCCTCGAAATTCTGGTCAGAACACTCCCCGTGAGAGGTCCGGGGGGGAGCGTCAGGTCGGGCCTGTCCCCCTACAGGGGGATTTGGGACGAAAGTTCAAAGATAGTCATACAAATACCCCCAAATTGTCAACAACAAATACTAATAACATCGCCCCCAGATTTTTTTACTCCTGTTCGACTGCAACGTCGCAGGACCCGCTCCTCTCACGACCCGCTCGCGTCATGACGCGCTGCAGGGCCCAGCCCTCCGCGGGCCTGCGTCGCCGATCTCTGCAAATATTCGGCCCCCCCCCCCAGAGAAGGCCACTGTCCGAGGCGCCAGGGAAACACTTCCCGACTCCGCAGCCGGCCAGTCGCCCAGTCGGCCAGTCAGAGTCGGCCAGGGACGGGGGCGGGGTCGGAGAGGAAATCCAGGTGCCCCAGAAATGAGGGGAACAAAAAGTGGCATAAACATAAAAACTCGGAGGTCCGCGCGGATTCCTCGGATCGGCGCTGGACCCCCCTTCCCTGGCGCGCGGAGCGCGCCAGGGGCGCCGCCGGAGGCGCCGCCGGGGGGCCCCAGCGCCGATCTGAGAAATCCGCGCGAGTCTCCGAGTTTTTATGTTTATGCCACTTCTATGTCACTTATGGGGCGGGCACCGCCGAGGCACTGCGGTGCCGGCAGGGCTCCCTCTCCTCGAGACCTGGCGCGGCCGGGCACCGGACTACATTGGCACCGCCGTCCGGCCGAGGCCTCTGGACCGCGCGGCGCGGGCAGGTGCTGCCAGCTCGGGCCGAGGCGGCGAGAGAGCACGACTTCAGCGAGAACGGGGAGGAGACGAAAGGGAGGGGCCCCGAGAGAGAGACGGGTCCCAATAGCACGAGCTGTTGCCGATCTCTGTGCATGTGCGCGCGCGGTCCTATAGTGCTGTTTCTCTGCCCACTCCCCATCGGTAGCTCAAGAACGTTTCGACTTCATTGTAGCAGTCCCTTGCTCGGTGCAGCGTTTCGTCCCTGGCCAACGCGTTGACGGCCTGAGGGCCCACTGGATGGCCGCGGGAGCCAGCCTCGGGTGCCCGTCTCCCTTGGGACGGGTCTTCCCATCCTGGCGAGGGGACCAGCAGCAGCTTCATGATGCCTCTTGCGAGCCGACGCCCATCGACGCTGAATCGACGCCAATCGGCGCCAGTCGACGCCACACCGGAGATCCCTCGTCGATGACCTGACGCTGCAGCGCACCCGAGTGCACTCTGAAGAGGGAGCTGAGAGGGCATGCGGGGCTCCCCTGCCTTGCTGGCCAACTCCGGGGCCCGCCTCCCTCGGGATGAATAGCTCTCTCTTGGCGAGTGGGCGCAGCAGCAGAGGCTGGAGGAGGGAGCATGTGGATGAAGAGGCCCACAAGCACGCACATAAATACACACAAATAACAGGATTCCCCATATTTCCCTATATCTTCTGGGTTTTTGTCTCCCCCCCCCATTTCCCATATTTTCCCATATTCTCTGGGGAATCGGAGATTAATTGTGCCTGTGTGTTTTTTCCCCCCTGAGTGGAGCAGGAGGGCGGAGGCAGCGGCGGCGGCGGCAGACCAAAGCGATAGCAGGGCCGGGAGCTGCTGGAGCTCGGGACGACGAAGGGTGGAAGGGGTGATACCCTGGAGAGGCGCAGACCCAGAGATCCGACGTCGTGAACTTTTCAATGCGCGGCCCCCGGACGTCTTGACCCATTCCCCAGGACCGGTTTTTCATCCTGAGTCGTTTTTCGACGGCCCCGAGGCCCGGCGAGGGCCCCTGGGGTCCGAAACTTGCGAAAACCCTCCGTCCTGATTTTTGCAACACGCTGGATCTCTGGGGAGGGGGGCGCAGATGGGAGGAGGGGGGGGCGGAGAGAGAGAGGACTCGGGCCACCGTCGGGAGCTTTCGCTCCGCGTGTCGCGGCGGCGGCCCCGGCGACACGCTCGGCCCCGGCGACGCGCTATACAGCGCGGTCGCCCGAGACTCCGCCGGGCGGGAGGCTCGGAGAGGCTCGGGACGTGGAGGCCTGGAGGCCGGGATATCGGCGGCGTGTCGCGCCGAAGAATGGTGGGCCCGAGCCGGCGGAGCGACACGCTACCCAACCCAGAGATCCGGCGCATTGAAAAAATCGAGACGGAGGTTCTTCGCAAATTTCGGCCCCCAGGGGCCCTCGCCGGGCCTCGGGGCCGTCAAAAAACGCCTCAGGATGAGAAACCAGTCCCGGGGAATGGGTCAAGACGTCCGGGGGCCGCGCATTGAAACATTCACGACGTCGGATCTGTGGGAACAGATCCCGACCGTAATATATACCTGCTCCTTCACTTAGGGGGGGGGTACTGCTCCTCCTCCAGGGCAGATAAGGGGCAACGGGATGCGGGGAGGGAGGGGCTGGGACTGGAGGGTGGCGGCCGAGACGGGAGGGATAAAGAGAGAGATAGGAGGAGAGACGCGCTGTCCAAGAGCTTCCGCCCGCAGGAGTTGCAGGGCAGAGGGGCCGCAAGAGGGAGGGGACCGCATGGAGGAGTGGGCCGCGTGGACGGTTGAGGGAGAGGAGGAGGATAGCTGGAAAACTGGTGCTGGGGCGACGCGGAGAAAAGACTCGGAAGGTGACAGTGGCAAGGCAGGGAAGCCGCTTCTGACCAGCCCCTACAGTCAGACCGTATCGTAAGGATGCGCGAGAAGGATGCAAGGGCCATGCCTTGGATGCCCATTTCGGGGCTTTTCGAGCGGGGCGCGACCAACAGAAGTGGCGAAGGATGGACCGAGGAGGCAAGGATGCAGGTGTCCCCTTGGGAAAGTTGCCCATCCTTACTACGCGGGTTGACTGTAACGCCGGATGGTGAGGAAGAAAGTGCAATTCTCAAACTCTCTGGAGGACAGAGACATTTCGATCCAGCGCTACTGATGAAGTCTGGAAAAGCTCCCAAAGGCCAGCCGCGACAAGGGCTAGATTGTGCGGCGCAGGTTCGCCACGCTTGGAGCAGGAGTGCTGCGCAACAATCGCGCAAGGCATGCCCCCAGTCGGCTATCAGCACGAAGCACATCATCTTCGAAGACAGGGGCGCTTCAGAAGTTATAACTCTCTGCAGCTGATCCACGAGTCCAGGCATCTGCCACAAGACCGACCAAATGATCCTGCCCCTCTCCTCTTCTCACCATACTATTACAATTCCACTCTGTCTCGTTCGAGTCCCCCGCCTTCTTCTATTCCCCCCTCCGTCCCCATCGCCGTCACCGGCTCTATTATCTTAGAAAGGACTGCGACTACCACCTAAGACTCTGTGTGACTACTTGATATACAGCTGACGCTCCCACTACCACGGCCACCACCACTACATATCACATTTAAAGTAACCACTACTACTGCAACTTCTACTACCAATGCGAACACCATCACCACAACAACACTGTGCTCCTACAACTGGCGCTGCCAATACCGCAACCTCTACGCGTCTCTGGGGGCGATCGGTGTGGAAAGTCATCGAGCGTGGCGGGATCAAATTCCCCGTAGGCCAGTCGCTGGCGATCTCAGGTGTAAGCGTCCCACCTCCTCCTGACTATCCTCGCCACCCGCGCAAGCTTGAAAATGTCGACAATCCCCGCTGACGTGCCAGATCAAAACCACTGCCCCATCATGATCTCATCAGCACCTCAGCACCTCCGCCAGCTGCTCCGTACTCCCAACCCGATCAGCTGTCAACACCATGATCGGCATCGTCAGCATCCCCAAGACCATCCTCACCATCATCATGTTCATCACCTTCCACATTCTCACAATCCTAACCAGCGTCGCCACAATCATAAGCCTCGGCATCACACTCACCATCACCACCGCACCGCCATCATCTTGCTAAATATCACCATCATCACCACAACCACCAACAACCCAACATCTTCATGTCCCTCCCGCCCCTCCTCCGCTCACTCCTGCTGAAAGAGGCCCGCGCGACAGCGTGCAGAACGAGCCCCCAGGTGGCAACAGGTTGCCCTCGCATGACGGGAGCCTCGCCCTGAAAGGTGTTGCGTGAGCGGGCCCTCCCACCTCACGGCAAGGGAGGCGAGGAAGAATGAGGAGGTCGAGGTCTGGGTGGAGGTGACCCTGGCTCCTCTTCTTTTGTCCCAGCCCTGGGCCGCTGGGCCGCCCGCGTCCGGCACGTGGGGCGACATGGGGATGCTGGCCGCATGAGCTCGCCCAGGGATGCCGCTGCACGCGGCGTGCGGTTGGCGCTGCGGTCGCGGGCGAGGGTGCGGCCAAGCGCGCCGAGCGCACAAGCAGCTGCCAGATGGTCCCAGCCGAGCGGGTGTGTCGCGAAGCGGAGGAGGGGGCGGTCGCCTTCGTCGACGCCCTAGCGTGTGCCACGAGCTGGGGGAGGGAGGCCGACCGGGCGCGCGGTGGCAAGCACAAACTCAAGGGAGCACATGCCGAGGGTCCCGCGGCGCCCTCCGAGGTCTCGAGCGCGAGGTCCGTGGGGCAGCGGGCACTAGAAGAGCGGCGGTGGGCTGGGGTACGACCTCGTACTCCTGCGAGCGCCGCCGAAGTCCAGGGGCCACTGCGTGGTGGCGGGTGTCAGGGCGGTGCCCTGCCACCCAGCAACGCAGTGTCACTGACCAAGGGATGGGGCACCGGACATCCGGCGCTCCATGTTTTTCGATGCAGCAATCCCATGAAGTCTGAACGACTTCCCTAGGTCCCGCTTTTCGCTCTGAAAAGCTCTTCCGACAGTCCCGGGGTCCAGTAAAGGCACCCAGTGGCCGAAACTGGTGCGCAACGAGCAGATGGCCGCTCCCAGTTCTGTCGGAGCCTCGGATCTTCGGGGCGCGGGCAGGGTGTCACTGCGCGGTGCTGGGTGCCAGGGCCATGCCTTGGCACCCAGGCCCGATGTGTCACCGACTGGAGCTCGGCACCAGACCCGCGCGGGGACGGGGGGGGGGGCAAGCCGGCCGAGGCGGGCGGGTGCGCCGGGGCGCCCGACGGTTGGCGGGAAACGGGAGACGAGCATCGAGGTGGAGAAAGGCGGCCGGGCGAAAGGGGGGGACATCGGGGTCCACCTGCGAACTCTACCTCTACCCCCCACGAGTGAACCCCACCCTCCCCCTCAGAAATCGTGGGGGGTAGGGGTAGGGTTCGCATGTGGCCCCCTAGGATAGCAAAGCGGGGGGGTGAAAATCAGCTCCCGTAGCTGATTTTCCCGGCGCCTCCCGGCGCCGGGAGGCGCCCACGTATCGAGGAATGGGCCCGGCGGAGGGGGCTCAAGCAGCTGCACGCAGCAGATTTCGTAACCCCCCCTTTCCCTATCCCCCCCTTTCGGTCGGCCCGAGAAAGGAAGATGGACGCGGGAGAGGACGGCGGGGAACCCAAACCCCCTCGATTCGTGCAACAACGCGACGGCAGGTTTTTGGCGGATTTTGGCCTCTGGGGGCTCTCGCTGGGCCTCGGGACCGCAACAAACAGGCCGATCCTGGGGAAGGGGTCGAGACCTCTGAGGGTCACGTCAGGAACAAATCATGACGTCGGAGGTCTGGGAATGAGGGGGGAGGGAAGGATCACTCCTTTTTCACAGCAGGGTAAGCAGAGAAAACGTGAGAAAACGATGAACAATCCGCCGACACCCGCTTGCCTGCCTGGGGTGAGAAAGCGTGTGGGATGAGTGGCTGCTCCCCTCCCCCTTCCCTCCTCCCCTGGGGTCCAGAATCCTGTTAGAAGGGGAGATGGATCCGCACACGAACTCGCCAATCCTACCAGGGGGCCGTCGGAGCCCCCACATCCACCCTCCGTTGCCTCCAAGATGCTCAACACACCTTCCAAAACGGCTACAGTGGAGGCCCGTCCACAAGAAACCCTCCACAAAAAACCCAACCCTCAGACCTCGGGATGTCCCTTCATATTTCGTGTGAGAACGTTACGCTTTCCACAGCAAAACCATCGGAACCAAAGAAACACAGGGTCCCCTGGAGGCAAGCAGGGTGTTTCTTGGCATGTGCCCCCAGTGTAACACCCTGGACGGCCCTACGACGGCCCAAGAGGCCTGGAAGACAACGAAAGAGCTCCTAAGGCCTCAGGGGGCCCACAAGACGGCGACAAAATGCCAACACCACAGAAATCTCTTCGTGCTTGAATGATTGTCGCGCTCTCGCCATAATTAGGGTTCTGAACGCCGAGGCGGCCCGAGGAGCCCCCCAGATTGCCCAAGACGCTTGAAAAGAGGCCCCCCCAAGAGGGCCCGGAGATGGCCTGCGATGGCCCCAAGGCTGCCCGAGAGACCCCCAAGACTGCCGCCAGGGAGGCCCCGAGAGAGGGCCGGACAAGCCCAGCGGGAGGAACCTGCAGGGACCTCGGGCGCCCACCCCCTCACTGGACAGGATGGCCCCCCTAAGACGCCCAGGCAGTCTCCCCGCGAGGCCTCCGAGAGGCCCCAGGGCAGGCCTCCGAGGGCCTTCAAGAGCCACCGAGGGGCTCCGAGAGAAGGGGGACGTGCTCTCTCGGGAGGCCGCCCCCGAAGGCCTGCAAGAGTGCGGGACGGGAAAATGACCACAGCCACTGCTTCTTGTTTGCGCCGCCCTCCAGCCGGCCGAAAGAGAAGCAGTGGTTGTGGTCATTTCCCTGGTGCCAAGCTCAACGAAAATGACCACAACCACTGCTTTGTTTCTTCGGGCTGGAAGGCGGCAGCAAAAGAAAAGCAGTGGCTGTGGTCGTTTTCACGCCCCGTAAAGAGGTGAATGGGGGCCCCAGGAGGCAGCGCCGCAGGCGCGGAGGAAAAGGGGGCAGCCCCGAAACAGCCACACGCAGGCAGCTCGACGGGGCGCGGCAAATAGCACGTACGACATCGGAGGCCGCACATCTCCTCCTCTGGGGGTCGGCGGAATGGCGCATGGTATCGAGAAGGCAGTCGAGAACGCAGTCGGTAAGATGTCGATAAGGCAAGGGAAGACTATTTTCAATGGCAGCTGATAAGGCCCAGGGCCAAGAAGCGCAAGCGACGCTTTGGCTACGCATCGCGACCATATGCACGACATATTGATCACCCGTTCGTGTGGATTAAAGGGATATGCATGAGGGGCATTTGGACGCTGTACCTCTTCGAGCCCTCGTAGGCGTCCAGAGCAGGAATGAAGACGATGGCGAACGTGTCCTTGACAAAATCCATGCCCGTTTTCGAAGTCATTAGTTGGAGAGGTATCGTGCAAACTATCGCATAGTAGTACACATGATGCGAGATCACGGAATACATACAGCGAAGCCATATGTGCGGTCGTGCGGGGCAATCGAAGGAATCCCACCAGCCCTCAGGCCGCAGGTGGTTTAGGGAGTTTCCTCTTCCACCCCCGTCTTCCCCTTCGGGGAGGGTTCATCATTGTTCCCTACGAGTAAACACCCACTCCCCCAGGCGTCTGGTAGCCAACCCAAAACCATGCGGGCACCCCCCCCACCATCCCTGGTAAAAACCATACAAAACACACTCTGCCTCCAAATTCGGAGCATGCGCAGCCAACCCGATGCGGCCTCCCCCCCACCATCCCTGTCAACAAAACAATACAGAGTACAGTTGGCGGCGGCGGCGGCGGCGGTTGCGGCGGCGGCGGCGGCGGCGGCAGCGGGCGGCTCGGCGGGGGCGACGACGACGGCGACGACGGCGGCGGCGGGGGCGGCGGCGCGGCGGCGGCGGCGGCGGGCGGCGGCGGCGGCGGCGGCGGCGGGCGGCGGCGGCGGCGGATTGGCCCCCAGTAGCTTCCCATCCAACGACGGCTGCTGAATATGCTGAGGCTCGGGCCAGACCTGGGTGCTACGCATGTGTTGGGAGGGCGGGTGGGAGTGAGCGAGACGGCTTGCGGGCGGGGAGGGAGTCTTGACCCCTCCCCCCTCCCCCCTCCCCTGGACCTGGACGGGCGGTGCCGCGACGACGCATTGGAGCGTCGAGAACGGCCTCGGCGAGGAAGCCAACATCATTGGTTTTAGTAAGGTGTTGGCCCCATTTTGGCCTCTTGGGGGGGGGGAAACGCTAAACAAACTCCCCTCGTCTTTGGTCGGTCTCCTCCAAGATGGCCCCGAGAGGCGCCCAGGAGGCCCCAAAAGGGCTCACGATGGCCCCAAGTTGGCTCCAAGAGGCCCCCAAGAGGCCCTCAGGAGACCTCCAAGAGGACCCCAAGCGGCCCCCCGAGGCCCCCCCGAGGCACCCAAGACGCCCAAGAGCCCCCCCAGGACCGCCAAACGACCCCCAAGACGTCTCAAGAAGCCACCATGATGCGCCCAAGAGACACCTCAAGAGGCTCCGAGAGGGCATCCAAGATACCTCTGGCCCTTTTGCTAACCCTCCTCCTCCTGCTCCTCCTTCCTCCTCCTACTCCTTTTCCTCCTCCTCTCCTCCTCCTCCTCCCCCTCCTTCTCCTTCTCCTCCTCCTCCTCATCATCATCGTATTGATCCTCATTCCCCCCACTCCCTCATCCATCCATCTAGCCTCCTCCCTGTTTCGCACGGTTCGACCGTCCCCATCTTTGCTCCCGCAGTCCCCTGATCACCTCAACTCGCCTGGACATCGTTTCTGGATGGGCTGGTGGGGATATGCGAAGCGCCTAGAATTCGACGACTTGTCGACAAGCTTTGTTTTCTCTGGCTCGACCTTGGTCAGCAAGTAGTCCCAGAACTCGAACTCAAGGCTATAGTGGTGCGATCTGTCTTGCGACACCATGAACTGAATGGAAATTGCAGAGAGCCAAAACACTATAGCCACTTCATCTGTGTATTTATCCTGCTTCAGCTCCCACAGGTAATAGCACATGAGCATCGTCTGCGCTCCAAATATAAATCCTGCCTTCAGGTTGGATATGCCAAGGTCCTGGTACGCACCTCTCACCTCGATCTGTTTGAGACCGACTCTCTCTTGCACAAAATGCTTCGACTTCCTCGCCGCTCCATAGATGTAAATATAATACGACGCTCTGACAACCAAGTAAAAACAGACACAATTGTCGGGTGTTGCTAGCGTGCGCCTGGCCCAGGAGGAGGAGGAGGAGGAGGAGGAGGAGGAGGAGGCGGAGGAGGAGGAGGAGGAGGAGGAGGAGGAGGAGGGGGGGGGAGGAGGAGGAGGAGGAGGAGGAGGAGGAGGAGGAGGAGGAGAGGAGGAGGAGGAGGAGGAGGAGGAGGAGGAGGAGGAGGAGGTGCCCCCATGATCTCCAAGGAGGCCCTCGCGGCCTCCGGCGCACCCCGCACGAGGCCCAGGGGCCCCGGGGGCTCCAGCAGGGAGCGGCAAGCTGGGGGCACCTTGGGCCAGGGGGCTGGTTTAGCAACCCTCGAAATTGAGCGTCACCACGCGGTCCTGCTCCACACCCGCGTAGATGCACATGTTGATGGCCAGCAGGGACGCCAGGTGCGCCAGCGTCCCCAAGCAGGAAGACGCCGACCCCCTCTCCGAAGGCCGCCGAGGCGTGTACGGTATGACTTCACCTTCGCCCCTGGACTCCTCTGTCTGGCCCGACGTCGCAATCGCCATGCGGGGCAGCCCGATCCGCTCTGATTATCCGGCCTCTCCCCCCCTGGTTTATGTTGCATCCTCGGGGGACCTTGTCTGTCCCGTCGCGGCCCTGTCCGCGTCGAATCCGTGTCGAATCCATGTCGGACGCGTCAGATCCGTGTCGAGCACGCGTCGGGCCCCCAAAAAGACACCAATTTTTGGGACAGGCGAGGTCCCCCGAAGATGCAACAGAACCTGGTCTCCCCCCAACTGCCTCAGCGGGAAAGGCCATCAACAAAAATCCGGGCTGTCACTCCGCAGAGCCTGCAACACAGAAGCACCGTCAAAGTTCCATGCCTGGCGCTCCCCACCTGTACGGCACAGGTGTCCCCAATAGAGATTTCGAGGAGTAAACCAAAATCCAAAGAACCACAATGTTAGCCAGCGCGGGCCCCAAACAGTGTGTTTCTGACAAAATCGTGTTGCAATCGATGTTGTGCAATCTATGTGGTGCAGCATGTGTAGTGCAATCGATGTTGTGCAAACTACGTGAGGTCATTTATGTGGGGCAAGCTACGTGGTGCAAATTAAATAGTGCAGCCTACATAGTGCAATGCACAGTGTGCAATATCTGTGGAGCATCGCATGCGGTGCAAACTACGAATTGCAACCTGAAGTGTGGAGTATAAAGGGCACACCCTACGTTTTGCAATCGTGCAATCTATGTGGTGCAACCTACGTTGTGCAATCTGCTGTTGCGGACACTCTGTGCAACTGTCTAAGTTGTGCAACATATACGGTTCAACCTCTGGTGCAACACATGCTGTGCAATCTACGTTGTGCATTCTATGTGGTGCAATTCGCCCTGCCGAACTTGAAGTTGTCAACTCCTCTGAGCCACCCATCCACCATCAATGTGGCTTGCACTACCCATGCGGCGCTAATTGGGATGGCGGCTCGGCGCACGCTGACCCCTCGCTGCGGCCGCGATAGCGCGCGCAGGCTCGCGCGCACAGCGGACAGCTAATCTGGCGCGACCGGCGCGGCCGCGGTGGCGCTGATCGCTGGGGGGTCCCAAAGCGTGTCGACAACGGCATCATGGCGCCTTCGACAACGGCCGACGCTATGATGATAGCATCGATGCTGGTGACTATGGTGATGATGACGACGGCAAGGCAAACGATGGCGACGCTGCTGATGGCGGTGGTTGTGATGGCTGGTTGGCGCTGGCTGGCGCCCCGCTGCGGCCACGCTAGCGTGCGCAGGCTCGCGCGCACAGCGGCCATCTAGTCTGGCGCGACCGGCTCGGCCGCGGTGGCGCTGACCGCTGGGGACTTGCCAGCGCGTCTCGCAGGCCACGTTGACGAGCGGGCACTTCAGTGCGAGGCGATGACTTGGGCGGGCGCGATATCATGGCAACGTCGGCTGGTAGCACCGATGACGATGACGACGGCAAGGCCAATGACGGCGCCGATGCTGACCACGCCGATGACGATGATGATGTCCACGCGTCAGCGAAAAAGGTTTTGGAAAGATTTCGACATGCGCGCGTGGCTGACGGGCAAGAGTGGCCCGCATGGTACTATTCGGCTGGGATCGTGCCCCCCCGACGCGCGCGCAACTGTGTTCGAACGCTTTCGACATGCGCGCGCAAGCCAAATCGGTCGCATGTGTTGGAACTGTTGAAAACATATAGTTGTCGTCCAGGTTGGGCGGAGAAGTCCGCTCTCAGATGGGCACGAATCCCTGAATGCAAGAAATGCTTTGGAAATCTTCACTCAAAACGATCTCCAATACAAAAAAGCCTGGGACAACCCCTCGAACGACCCAGGACAGCCCAAAGGAGTGTCCGGAGAAGATGCCCAGGACAAGAGGTGCGGTGCTGCGCGGTCTCTATGGCAGCCCTGGAAGCCAGGGCGGCACCGTCAGGGGCAGACGAGACCATGCTTCGAAAGGACAAGCATGCGGAAGGAAACCGGTTGGAAAAAAAAAATCGAAATCCACCACTGGAAGGCCTGCCTATTGATCTCCTGGCCTCGGTCCGGAGCCAGGACGGCGAGGGGAGCCAGGAAGGGCCCCAAGAAGATAAGATACACCCTGCGAAATGATCAAGAAATCATGGGTTAAGAAACTCAGCGTCTCAGAATTTCAATAAAAACCCAGAGTGTCTATCAAAAGCTTAGGATTGATATTGAAACATTAAGAATACTCGAGACTCTGGCCGAAACCTTAAGCTTTCTTAAGCATCGCCTAGAGTGTACGGCACGACGGTGGGCCTGCGTCCCTTGGTGCGCGCGGCGCCCCCCGTACCGCCGGCCAGAATTATGAGGGTGCGCGGTGAGTATGCAAAGGGCCTTGGACCCCCCATGCGCAGTGAGTGTGCAAAGGGCCTGGGACCCCCCATGTCGGAGCTTCGCGAGCGGGGCGCGGCCCACGAAAGCGGTAAAGGCTGGAGCGAGGAGGCAAGGATGCAGGGGTACCCCAGATTTCGTAATAAAAGGGAGGGGGTCTCAACCCTCCCAGACGAGAAGTTTTGGACCCCCCCCCGGGGAGAACCCTCCAAAACATCGTCCCCAGACCCCCCCAGGCCCTCCAAGATAGCTTGGAAAAGACCCCCCCCCCCGAAATGAGACCCCCCTCCCTTTATTAGGAAATCTGGAGTACCCTTGAGAAGGTTGCCCATCCGTACTAAGCGGGTTGACTGTAGAGAAAAGACGCCCAACACAGCACAATCCAGAACACCCATAGGCCTGCACTATGAACTCTTGAAAGCCAAGAAGGGCCCATGGTGTTTACCATCGTAGACGAACTTTGGCACAAGACGGCCTCTACGAGTAAAACCGCCCTGGACAACACAGTCGCGAAGAACTGCACAACTCTAGGAGGGTCAGCGGAAATGCGGCGAGCCTGATCAATCGTCATTGTTTTCTCGCGTTGACGATCCCAGTATGACGCCGTCAATAAACGCAGAAAGCTGGCTTCTGTCGTCATACTTGCGCTCCCGCATGCACCGATAAACTAATGCTGGACCAAGGATTAGCAGGCCCATCAATGTCAGCACGTTTGTGAACCACGTCAAAAACGAGAATTGTTCATAATGGCTCACCTGTTCTGGAATGCCAGAACAGATCCAAATATCCGAGAAACATTCAGAGAGACGCCCGCCAATCACGCGTTCAATGGTTGCCGATTTGTTCATGACTGGCAACACCGGACTACTAGGGCCTGGTCCAGATTGGCTCGATCCAACGGCTGGAGCCCAGCGAAGCTGCGCGTGTACATTACGTGAAGAAACACGCTTGCCAATGAAGAGTCGCAGAATCTGCTTCATCTGTGAATTTGGGGTTCTGGTATACCACGGGCCTTGACCCGTTGAAACCGCGAGGAGGACTCATCCCTAAACGCCCGAACACCTGACTTCTCGTGTGGCAAAACCGGGGGCCCGTGACGCTTTTCCAGGGGGGGGAGGGGCGGCGATCTCCATTGAGCGCAGAAAGGAGGAGCAAGAGGCAAGAGCAACATCGGGATGATGATACGAAAGATGAGATACGGTCGGTGAGGATCTTGTCCTTAGCGAGTCGCGGCAACGGTCTCTGCCACACGTCATGCTCTCCAATCCGATGGCGTGTTGCTCCGCTTCACGGGACGGGAGGCTGGGAAGAGCTCGGGACGTTGACGATTGGATATTGGGGCATGGTTAGCGTGTCTTGCCGAAGCGTGGTGGGCCAGAACCGGCGGCGCAACACGCTGAGCTTACATCTCCAAGGAAGAGGAAAAGGAAAGGGGAGGGCGAGTGGAATGTGGTGCACGACGACGACGGGAACAACAATGACTGGTGGCTGGCCAATTGAGGGGCGCGGCAAGAGAAGGATACCCTGAGCGGGGAGCAAAGAATGCGCTGCCATCTACTCACCAACCCCGCCCAACCACGTACGTCATCCTCCTCCCAACAGAATCGCCAAGAACATCATCATCATCATCATAACCATCATCATCATCAACATCATCATCTGTATCACCATCATGATCCTTCATCATCAGCATCAACATCATCACCTTCATCATCTCATTAGCAGCAGCACCATCAGCACCAGTAGCAGCATCACAATCAGCATCAGTGGCAGCAGCAGCACAATCATCAACAGCAGCATCATCATCAGCATCAGCATCAGCATCACCGTCGCCGTCATCATCATTATCCTCATCAACATCACACCATCACCATCATCATACTTAGCAGCAGCAGCATCATCACAAGCATCGACATTGTCAGCATCATCAGACTCAGGCTAGGAATAACCATCATCGTCAAAATCATAAATCAGCATCGTTATCACCATCATCACCATCATCACCATCAGAAACATCTGGTCCTTCTGCTTCTGAGCCATCTCTTCCGTCCCCTCTCCCCTTGTAACTCCTCCTCCCGAGATTCGTGTTTCTTGTCCTCACCCCTCAGCCTGCCTCTTCGACGGCGAGCATTCCAAGAAGGCGCGACCGCATATGAGAAGCCCCGCCGCCTTCTGGAAAGGCCTTGTCCTTACCATTTCCCCCTTCGCTCGCCGCCGATATTACTCTTCCCCTTCACTCTGCGTCTCTTCCTGTTCCAGCCAACTCCGCCCCTCGCCCCTCCTCGAAAAGATCATCCTACAACTGCTGCTCCGCCTGCCCCTGCACAACGCCGCCTTGGGACGGCTCCAACGCTCAAAGAGTCGAGGGGCACCCATCGGGAGCAGAAGGCATCGACCGATCGATGCTGGATTGGGCGTCGATCAACTTGAGGGCGGAAAATGGGAAGGGAAATGTGTACTTCTCGGGCTTTAGGGCCCCATCCAGGGGCCCTGCAGCCCCTTTCCCTTGTGCAGCCCTCGCTGCCCCCCCCCGCCCCCCATTTTATCGCCCCCCCCGCCCCACTACGCGACGCCCAATTGGAAGCGAGCGGCGAGCTTCCGTCTGGAGGGGGTTCTGCCCCTCTCGACAGATCTAGCAGGACTTTAGCAATGCTGCCGTCATGCGCCCCCTAGACAGGCCAACGCTGGGGCCCAACATTGGTGCAGGCTGCCTCCTGTCGAAACCCAGGGGGGGTCCGTGCCGGACCGGGATGACCGCCGGCCCTGCAGCCTGGCGCCCCGCAGACTGGAGTCTGCCAGAACACACGCCGTGCTGCTCGGAGCGAGGAGCGTGGTCCCTGCGCGGGGCGCGCTCGACGGCGGAAGGGCGCGTGGCCTTTCGGCAAGTCGCGGGCGGCATTGACAAGTGGGCCACATGGCGGCTGCTGTTCAGCAGCGGCGCGCTGGTGCTCGATGCTGCAAGGGCGGTCCGCGCCGCGACCTCCAGGAAGGTGGTGGCCGAGACGCTGGCCGCGAAAGAGGGCCAGCCAGCGCTTGGCCCCCACTGCAGCACGGAGCCGGAGGACCTGGAGCATCGCCTGTGGCATTGCCTGCGCTGGGAGCCCACCCGGGTCGCCGTCCTGGGCCCCGCGAGCAGGCACTGCGACGCGGCCCGGGCGAGGCTGCCGCCAAAGACCTCCTTCACGGGGGCGCTGCCGCCAAAAACCCACGGCTCGACGGACGGGGCCTGCGTCCGGCCGGGCGACCCACTGCTTCAGCAGCTTGCGAATGAGGGCTGGGGCGCGACGGGCTTCGTCGAGCACCGTGGGCTAGTGGATAGCGTGCAGACTGCCCAGCGGACGGCACCCGCCGCGGCGGTGCGCGCGCCGAGTCTGGCCACAGGGCCATTCGACATCAGTCGCGCCGTGGCGGCCATCCGCGAAGGCGCGAGCCCTGCGGATTGGGCGCATGTGGATCCAGGGGACTGCGTTGCTCAACGCTGCCGCAGCGGCGCCATGCGAGCGGGCTGGGCCACAGCTCACTTGGACCTGCGGCGGCCCGCGCGCTGGCAACGCCACCGCCGACCGCCTCGCTGGCCGGGCGGCCGGGGCCCGCCTGCAGCCTCCTGCGCTCCGCCTGGAGCGCGCGCGCGGCCTGGACGCGCTCGCTGCAGTGCAGCGGATGATAGCAACCGTGAAGCTGGCCGCGCTGAGCGTCATCCACAAGCAGCCCCGCGCGCGTCTGCGCTGGACGGTCCCAGGGCGCAGGCGGCGCGCGCCCCGCCAGGGCGACGACGCGACAGTGGCCGTCCGCGCGCAGGCTCCGCAACCCGCGCGGCGCCGCGCGGCGGCGGCGGGAGCAGCCGCCGCCAGCGCCCTACTCGCCAGCACTGCGCGGAGGGCCCACATCGCATCCAAGGGGCTGGTCTGGGTGGCCTGCCTCCGCGGCGGCTGCTGGGCGCCAACTGGTCGCGGCTGGCATTTGGACACCCGAAATGGGCACGGAAAGAAAGGGTAGGATGCCCAACAGCAAATGTTGTCCCAAACCAATAGCGGCCGCTGTCGGGCAGGCGGCCTTCTGTCCCAAATGGACACCGGCCGCGGCGGCGCGGACAGCGAGTTCTGTTCAAAATGAGCAAGAACTGCTGTTGGGCATCGTACCCATTCTTTCGGTACCTGTTTCGGGCGTCCAAATGGGTGGCCTGCCTCCGCGGCGGCTGCTGGGCGCCTACTGGTCGCGGCTGGCAAGCAAGCCGTGCAGCGGCGGGGCCCGGGCGTTGCCGCCGCGCGCCGCCACCCTGCTGCTGGAGCCGCCACCCCGGGCGGGCGGCGCGACAATCGGATGGTGCGAGTCGCTTCGGCGGCGCTGCGCGGCGCGCCCAGGTAAGCCTGACTCCTCCTCCTCCTCCTCCTCCTTTTCCTCCTCCTCCTCCTCCTCCTCCTCCTTTTCCTCCTCCCCGCTCCTCCCTCCTCCTCCTCCTCCTCCTCCCCTCCTCCGCTCCTCCTCCTCCTCCTCCTCCTCCTTTACCTCCTTCTCTTCCTGCTCCTCCTTCTCCTCCTCCTCCTCCCGCCTGCCACATGGCGCTCTGAGTCTGGTTAAAAAGTAAGACGGAGACCCAGGTCGTGGGGTGACATCCGATTCTAATTACGAGCCCCCCGGACCCGAAGGAACAGAACGCACCCAGGCAAGATGGGGCCGGCTCCTTTGAGCGCGCGCACACCGCGGACACACGCGCATACACACACACTGACATTTGCTTGTCGGCGTCGCGGCCACGCGCGCGGCGGCGCGGCGCAGGGCGAGTCAAGCTGAGAGCGGGCGGACTGGGACAGCTCACGCAGCGTGGAGAAGCACACACACGCACACACTGCTTGCTTCGCGGCGCTGGCGGCTGTGCGGCCGCATAGGGGGGGGAGGCCGCATAGGGGGGGGGGGGAAGAGTGGGGACGGCGGCACACTCAGCCTCCTGGTAGGAGTCACGCGAGGCGGTGCCGACACGCATGCACACACTCACGTGTGGCGTCGCGGCCACGCTCGCCGCGCCGCGGCGTATGATGAGGAGCACACCCACACACACACACATACACACACACTGTTGAGGCCTCGCGGCCACGCGCCCAGCGTCGCGGCATAAAGTAGGTCGAGCGAGGGGCACGCGCGGGCCAGACCAGATCACGAAAACAAACAAAAAACAAACACACACACACACAACACACAGACCCCCCCCCACACACACATACACACACACAGACACACACACACACACCACACACACACACACACACACACACACACACACACACACACACACACACACACACACACACACACACACACACACACACACACACACACACACACACACACACACACACACACGCACACACACACACACACACGCACACACACACAGAGACACAGACACACTCACAGACCCACAAACGCACGCACGCACGCACGCACGCACGCACGCACGCTCGCACGCACGCACGCTCGCACGCTCGCACACACACACACACACACACACACACACAGACCCACCCACACACACACACACACTTCGAGGAAAAAGCGCCCGGCGGCGAGGCCGAAACCGGCTGCACGCAGCATGTCTCGTACCCCTCCCCTTCTTCGTGACCCCCCCCCCCGTCAGACTCACGCTGGCACGATGAGGGACCCGTGAACCTGGCGCGAGGGCGCCAGATGCACGGATCAGGCAAGGCTCCCCCCCCGACACGCGAGGCTAGCGCCGCACAGGCTGGCGACACATCGCGCCCGTTCTGCACGAAAGAGGGGGACCCGCGCGCCGCCACCCGTGTCTGCGTCCCCCCCCCGCCTCCGTCCCGACCTCCTGCCCTCTGGCCCCTTCGGCTGCAACTCATGTGAGCCTCCCGTGCCATCGCTCTGGCTCTTGCGGATCGACGCCAGCCGATGGCAATCGACGCTCATCGGCGCCAGCCGACACGAGTCGACGCTACACCGACGCTGAATCGGCGCTTCCTGATTGATGACCACACCTTACCAGCGCACAGCAATGCACTCCAAAGACGGCACTTTGCGAGGACTCACCAAGACCCCATGATTCTGGACACCGAAGAGCCCCACTCCCCGTTCGGCCGTATTGGCAAGACTGGGTTTAACGGGACCCGGCTTGATAAGTGATGCGTCTCGGGGAACGCCCCGTCCCCCGCCCCGTACCACGAACCAGAACCGCGGTCGCCCAAACAACTCCGGCTTCTGCAACCCTGGCCCCGCGATTCTGGCCAAGCTTGGGCGCCCTGGGACCCAAGGACTGACCGGCGCTCCCCTTCAGCTCCGGGGCCCTGGCTCCCCCCGATCCCCCGCTGCGACCGCCAGCAGCAGCTCCGCCGCCGGCAGGAAGGCCCACTCCGCACCCGCTGCGCCTCGGGGGGCGCGCGCGCGCGGCGCCTCGGCGCGCGCTCCGCGGGGCCCCCCTCCGTGCGGCGGGCGCGCGCCCGGCTCCTCCCTCTCTTTCTCTCTCTCTCTCTCTCTCCCTCTCTCTCTCTCTCTCTCTCGCCGCTCCCTACGAAGGAGGAGGAGGAAGAGGAGGAGGAGGAGAAGGAGGAGGAGGATAATGGGTGTTGGAGGAGGGGGGAGTGGGGAGGAGGAGGAGGAGGAGGAGGAGGAGGAGGAGGAGGAGGAGGAGGAGGAGGAGGCGGAGGAGGAGCAGGAGGAGGAGGAGGAGGAGGAGGAGGTGCGGCGGCGATCTGGCCCCGGGCTCCAGGCCCCCTGGGGCAGCGTGCCGCTCCGCTCCGCGGGGCGGAAGGGGCCTCGCCAGGCTGCTCGGGGCGTCGGCGCTCGCGGGCCCAGCAGGAGTGGGCGGGGCAGCTGTCGCGCCGCAGCGCGGCGTGCCGGAGCCGGCGGAGCGGCACTCATATATCTATATATGTATATATATACATATGTATATATACATATACACATATATATATATACATATATATATATATAAAAACAGCGCGAGAGGGTCGCCCCGTGGCTAAGGAAGACAGAGGAGAGCAGCAGGGGAAGGGAGGGGAAGCAGAGGAGAAGGCAGCAGCAAAAGCAGCAGTGCTCAGCCGGCGGAGCGACACGCCACCCCAGCATTGCAGACCGCGCATGTCGTGCGTGTGTGGCGGTCTGGAGCTCGGACGACCGCCGGCCATCTTGGCGGCTGCCTGAGCGTTTGCCCGAGCTCCGCGGCCGTTGGAAGCATGCGACCCGGCAGGGCCCCAAAGCGGCGTTTCTCGCGCAGGCCCCTGGGAAGCCACTAAGCCCACCCAGACCGATCCCAACGCCCACACCAGCCATCGAGCAACTCCCCCGAATGGCCTAAATAACGCTGGGTAAGTCGAAAACGCACTGGTAAGCCAAGATATATGTTCCGCCTTAGGCGCTCCCATATCCCAGGCTTTGTCTCATATCGCATGAGCAAGAGAGCAAGATGAAGCATGGGATCTGGAGTAAAGGATAGAGGGGGCATCGTCAATAGAAAGGTCTTTTCCGATCTCAGATGCAAGTAGTGCGCCTCAATGAGGCACAATCACATGTTCGGCCGGGCCCGGCTTGAGCCAGGCACGGCAGCGGTGCATGCTCGATATACATCTCGCCTTTAACCCTCTCCGTTTAAAGTTGGAGGGGGAGGAGACGAGCAAGCACCGCACTTCTTCATTACGCGGAAAAACAGTGCTAGGCAACAGCGGCTGCCTACAAGGCAAGGGCGCGCGAGTAGCCTCGCTACCGGCGAGTTTCCTCGCTACTAGAGCGCACCTGCATGCGGGTTTCCCCGCTAGCTCGGGAGGCAGGGCCGTCCTGAGACGACCTGCCCGCCCTATACGGAGTATGTTTCTTCAGCTCGTGCTTGAAGGATTGCTGGCCGGCCATTACCTGTAGGAGCAACGCGCGGTCAATACTACCTTTGGTATGACCATCGGCAGTCATATCCCGCGTGTCACACCATTGGACGCTTTCAACGATTCCGCGCTCCATCATCTGGCGGATCCAGCTAATGTGCCCAAGCAGAGTACATTCTGTGGGCTTCTTCAGATCTTTGCTAGACAAAGACTTGAAGACAGACTCGGCATCAATAGTCAGAGTGACTTTGATACATAGACCACCCATTTCCAATATGTTCTTTAACTGTGTGGGGGTCAATGGTCCCGAGTGTAGCTCGTGGAGCGTTACAATGGTCGGGTAGCAGTCTTCCAAGTTGTGGGCTGCTGCCAGTGTTTCCGCAGAGTAGCTCGAACGCACCTGCAGTCGATGAGACTTGCAGTATGCGTCCACCAGGTGCACGACGGGTTTCCCCGCTTGCGTGTGGCCACGCCTCAGCAGGTTAGCCCCGCGGATACCGTAGCCTTTGACTTCGTCGTCTTCATCTCCGTTGAGACGACGATAGCCAGAATCGCTATGCAGGTCGACCTCTCCTGTTGGAGTCATAGCTTGATACACGATCTTCTTCGGACCTGCCTGCAATTTCCTGGTAACCGCGTTCAGTCGTCGTACCTGGATGTTTGTCGGTTCCTGGATACGTTGTAGTGAGACAACATAGACCATCAGCCATACCTGCGTGATCAACGCATAGGCTAGAGCGCCACGAAGACTGACGAACATATCAGAAATCGTCTTTGTCGCTTTGCTCTCAGGATCAGCGCCTGTGAGTTCTGGATGTGTGATAGGACGAAGTTGTTTGATGTATTCGTCCTGATCAAGAGTGACGCTCCCATCATCGGTTTTGTTGTACCGAACGGCACAGTTTGTGCATGTGTGCTTATTCAGTTTGCACTTTCCAAACGTATCTTCAACACATTTGACGTACTTGTCAATAGAATCTTCCTTCCCAGTCATATTGATGTCATCAACGTGTTTGGCTGTCAAGAGGTTTGAACTCATCTCGAACTCTTCATCGTATGAAGTAGGCTGTAGTCCAAAGCTCCTAGTGATGGACCTGAGCTTCAACGAGAATGCCCTGGGAGCATCCTTCGTGCCAGTCCCCGGCTTCAGGCACCGAAGGCAATGCTTTGATTCGTCATATGACTCAAAGCCTGGCAATGTGCGAAGGACAGCTGCTGACCCAGGAGGTAGTGTGAAGCACACCACGCGCTCTTTCTCGCCCGTTGCCGCGGCGAGCTCGCTATAGGTCAGTCCCTTCAAGGAAGCCATGTTGATGTCCAGGGAAGCGATGATCAAAGCTTTGTTGCATGCAGCAGAACTCGCGAGCAGTCTCTGGTTTGACCTCCTTGCCGTGCCAGAGAAGGTTTCGACATCGAAGGCTTCAATGTCCATGAAGCCACGAAGTACCAAGCGTAACCTGATCGTCCGTTCCATTTCGCCCTTCTCGTTCTTGACAAACTTCCATTTGTATACATAACGTGAAGTCATGATGTTCGACGCTTTGCTCAAGTCAGTCATCTGGAAGCATTTGTTGTCAAGCCAAGTCTTCAATTCTGTGTAAAGGGCTTTGGAAACTTTGACCGGATTCGCTTGAATGTCGGCCTTCGTGAGTAGGTCGTCTTCTTTGACGACCACGGCACGTTTGGAGGCAGCACTAACATATACTCGCATAGTTGTGACGCTGCTGTCATCCAACAATCGGTGTTGCTGCTCAGACAGGACGACCTTGGACATGTCTGCTGTGAAGCAAAGCTCGATGTACTTCCCGTGCTCGTCGGAGTCCAGATCATAGTGGCTGTCCGGATCAGTGGAGCACAGAGGAACGTAGTAAGAAGTGTCCATGTCGTATCCTGGCGGGTGACCCCGCACCGGCGAGTGGCCTTGCACATCTTCACAGGTCGTAGAGACCAACACGCACTGTGAGTCTGCCATGTATGTAGGAACTGTGTGCATGACTTCTTCTGTGTCAGCTTCAAGGAGTGTTCTGTCATCCATCAGTTCAGCATACCATGACTCCAAGACAAAGACATCCAGATCCTCTTCTGTTTCCTCTATGATGGTCGGGAGCCGACCATCATTCTCCGCAGGAGGCTGCTCAGGAGCAGCTGCTGGAGGTGGCTCGCTTGGTGGTGGACCATCAGCGAGTTCCTCAAACTTAGTGAGGTCTCGGTCGAATCCAGCAGGCGGCTTCTTGGATTTAAGACACTGGATGATGCGTGAGTGTGTAGATCCTGTGATGTCGTAGATGTTCAAGGCAGTGCCATCAGCTTCATAATAATGAAAGCCAGGGGTCACATCGTTATCATAGTGCACTAGTGTACAGCTGTCTGCATAGGGTGCAGCAGGCAACTTAGTCAGGCTCTTAGCAAGTCGTACAGCAACCACGTTTTCAATGCGAAAATAGTTGCGAATGAGATACTGAAGAGCCAAGTGCACCTTAGGCGAAAGCCGGCTCGCAGCAGTCATCTGCAGCCGGCCCTGTTTCGCTGGTAGGTATCCGAAAGTCATGGCGGGTTTCCCCGCTGGCAGACCGGCAATAAAGGCCAATACTGTCCGAAGGGCCGTATTGTCCGATCCTATCTCGCGGACCATCAGTGCTTCGATGTACAGCGTATGTCGTGTGTCAGGATACTGTACTCGCACTTCGCGACTGCCGACCTTCACGATGACCTGACCTCGGTCAGGTTCGTTGCGGATGACCGGGTATGGACCACTCCATCCACCCCAGTCGTCTTTCGTGGTGGTCGGGCGATGATAGTCCACGAGATCTCCCTCTTTGTAGTGAAATTCACCCGTAGCAGTAGTCTTCGTACGGAGAGCCCTGTTCGTCTTGGCAACCGCAGTGGCCTGCGTGATTGCCTCCAGACTAACCCTCCTGATTGTCTCCTCCCTTGAGTGATCTGATGATTCAGCGGACTGATCATGATCCAAGACAGGGAAATCGGGAAGCATAGCTGGTTGTCTGCCATACAGCGCATTATACGGAGAAACTTCGTTGTAGAAGGTAAATGCGTTGCTGGCAAACAAGGCTTCATGTAAAAGACGAGTGAAATTCAGAGGAATATTCAATCTATTCAATTCTTCTCCCATCACGTGTATGAGGTGTCGCAGGATGCCATTCCTAGCTTCGATAGTCGTGGCGCGTTGGCCACGCGCTCGGATACGAAGCTCTGTTCCCTTGGATTTAAGGATGGCCTTTGCTGTATCGTTATTCAGTGCTCCTTCCCCATCGGAGTATAAGATCTTAGCAGGGCCATGTTGCATCCAAGTTGTGTGATAGGCATCGAGAACAGCATGCATGGTCTTATCAGGAATCTCTGTGCCAGCTGCCCAGCGAATACAACGGTCGATGATGTGAAAAACAATATGTTCCTGTTTGTAAAAGAAAGATCACATTCGACTTCCTCGTTGAAACGTCCTGGCAGTGACACAGAAGGCATCACCGTGTTGCCTGGTTTGTCCCAGGCACGACATTCTCTACACGAGTCGCAAATGCCTTTGATCAGACTCAAACGGGTTTCACCCAGACCAACCTTAGCTAGAATCATCCGCATCTTTGGTTCCTTGGCATGAAACCATCTCAAGTGGAGCTTGCGGAGTTCTCGCTGCACTACAGCTGGGTCAAAGCTGCGCAGGTTTTGAAGGCTGAGCTGAACGTCGAAGCGAGTCCAATCAGGAAGCCTTGGCCTTGGCCTCGGCTCTGCTTGAGGCTGCGGCGGCGGTGGAGGATCTCCTCCCTCCATGCGTCCGCGCCTTGCTGCAACTTGGGGCAGTCTGCGGTGATCGTCAGAGCTACCAGCGCCAGTGGTGTTACCATGAGCCCCCTCGGCCCTGGTAATGCCATGGCTGCTGGCGCCTGCGGTTGGATCGCCCTCACCGGGCCGTGGCGGCCTAGGCGCGCGTATGCGCGCTTTCGCGGCCGGCGCCGCTTTTGCGGCTGGCGCCGCTTTTGCGGCTGGAGCCGCTTCCGCGGCTGGCGCCGCAGGAGCGGCTTGCCCCGCTGGGCGCGGCTGACCAAAGTTATCTGGCAGCTTCCATTTTTCGGCGAATCTACATTGGCCAGATATCTTGGTATGGTGAGGATTGCTCTTCTGATATTCCTTCTTACAGCTTGGACAGTCCCAATAGTATGGTTCAACATCATACCATCGACACATCTTCGGATCCCTGCTGTGTCTTGGTGATTGTTTGTAGTTGTTGTCTACACAGCCAGGACACCCAAGACCGCCAGGTGGTGGTCGCCGGATTTCTCCGTTTGGGTGTCTCTGGATTGTTGGGTCGTCCAAGTCGTAGCCAGCACTGTTTGTTACGAACGCGTAACTGCGTTCGCGATTCGCGAATGGATCGCGACCGTAAGCAAACAGATCTTTGGCGATTTGCACCGCATCAACGATCAGTGACTGCATTCTGTAGGTATACTGTGCCGCCCTTGCTAGTTCTTTGTTGCAAGCATTGGCGTGCACATGATTACCTGGACAACGCTTGCCTCTGAAAGGTGCCAACACTCTTCTTTGTTTGCCATCATCTGCGTTGGCTTGCGAACGTATTGTCCAAACGAATCTTTGAGACCAGTCGTGCATTGATCAATAATCGTTTGGCAAGTGACCTTGCGTTGTGCCAGTTCCTTCCATGGCTGGATCTCATCCACCCACGTGCCCATTGGTTGTTCCCTGAGAAAGAAACGTCTTAGGTCGTCTTGTAATAGAGCGACTGTTCCACAGAACGTGATGTGAGGCAGGTCCTCTTTGTGGTGTTTAAGCCACGTATCATGATTGACCTGTGCATTGAAGTATGAAGGAAGTCCAGTAGTTCTGCAGCTTGGCTGCAAAATCGTGATCTTGACAAAGCAAGTCTTGAGGTAGTGAAGGACTGCTCTTTGTACTTCCGAGTTTCCAAGGTCAACCATAGATATCTTATCAAGGTTCCCGCCCGACGAGAGTCCCCTCTTGAAGGCTAATATGGATATACCACCCTTGCCCCCACATAATTCAAGCATGTCCACTTGATTGTTTCTGCCGTAGCATAGTGACTGGACCATCGAGAAGACATCAGCATGTGAGTCAGCGGGTTGCCCCGCCGGTAACATCATGAAGATGTCCTCTGATTCGCTGTCCGAGTCCGAGTCATCAAGAGGAACGTCGTTGAAATATGTGGAGCAGTCAAGCCCTTTGAGGTCCTCTCCACAGTCGTCGTTACCGTCTTCCACTTTCTTCGGGATTTTCTTCGGTTTGATGCCAGCCTCTTTGTCAGCTTTCTGCTTTTCTTTCTGTTTTATCCTGGCATCAGTGGGCAACGCAGTTTCCGCGGAGAGATCCGCTGCGGAAGGATCCGCTGTTAAGTCAGGAAATGGCGGAATTTCAGGAAAGTTGGTGGGTCGCGTTTGGCAACGCTCAATCGAAGGGGGAGGAGACCGATCGTCATCGACGATCGTCACACGCTTTGGGCGTGGCCTTCGCGACTCACCGTCGCCGTGAAGAACTGGAGCCGGAGGCTCCCAGTATGACCGAGTACTGATGTTTGTAACTCCATCAGGCAATGGAGCTACATAGTTGTACCCAGTCGGCTGATCCTGGATTCTGATATCTTGAACGATCTTATTCGTGTCCAGGTCGGTCGTGACTCTACGAACAACATGGTCCCATTGAGGGCCCTTTTGTGGACATTGAACGTAGTGTCTTACCTTTTTGTCAACGCGCGTACACACACTGAGGTGTACCGCACTCCGCTCATTCCTAATCATGTTGGCTTTATTGAGTTGATCAAGGAAGCGTGCAGTGATGATAGCCAAGGTTTTATGCCGGAACTCGGCACGTTGCTGATCTTGGCCATACCAATCCAAATCATGTTCTTTGTGTGAGCCACAAGTACATCTCCATAAGTTTAGCGGTATATGAGGACAATATGTAGCAACTTGTATATAAGAACCACTGGGATATTTACTGGAGCGGTCAAACTTGATACCGAAATGACAGAGTCTCATTCGTATAATGCTTAGCTTCAAATCTTCGATAACGTCTTTGATCGGACCCTGTTTCCAGACATACCCGGGTGGCCCCAGGATGACAATCTGCATTCTCAGAGCACGTGCTTTGATCAGGAGATTTTGTATACGTTGATAGTGTGGTCCCGCCCTCTTTCCTGGAGTACGAACGTACCAATCAGAGGGCGTGGCCACCCACAACATATTATAGTCTCCTGCCAACAAATTTCCCAAATACTGTGTTCCAGTTGAAGTCATTACCTCATTATGGGTAACCCGGTCACATATATATCCACGGGTTCGGAGTTCAGCGCAAGCTGTGCGAATATCTTCGGTGACAAGACATTTTGAATGATATTTTTCCTCTCGGGCCTCAGCGCGGCCAATGTATGTAGCGAGGAGGCCGGTATTCGGCTTCTCTTCGCAAGCGAGCGCCGCCGGCGCGCCCGCCTGCCCCCGTCAACGGCGGTCGTGAGACCAAGTTGCCGCTTGACTCGGAGGCATGCTGTTAGCGGATGGCTCCGCAGGAGTCGCTGGTGTTGCCACGCTCGCAGACAGATTCGGCGGATTGTTTTCAGAAATGTCAAAGTATTCCGTCCGATCCGTAGCGTGACCCACGATCTCCACGCGGGTTGGCCCCGCAGAGTCCGACGAACCTCCGCCCGTGTAGCTTGGTGGTGGTGGCGGCGACGCGGGTGGCCCCGCTGGATCCTCAGGCGTCCATTTGCTCACCGCCTCCTGGACTGCCCAGAAGATCTTGGACTTCAGGGCAGCCTTCATGTGTGGCCAGTCCCTTCGGGACCCTGTCGGCACTCCCACCAGCTGTTCAGCGTCCTGTTCACGATCAAACGGGTCGTGTCCTCCAGGAGCTGCTTGTCGATGTACGGCTCGACGATGTACGTATCGGTCGTGAAGGTCGCGGACTGTCCCGTCGCGGGTGGCCCCGCTGTTGCTTCAGCGGGTGGCCCCGCACTGGCGGGGTCCTCTTCGTTCTCCGTCTCGGTGTAGCCATCTCGACTGCTGCGGATCGCGAAGGTGTTCGTGACCGTGTGGCTCTTGGCCCCATCGTACAACCCGCAGGGAATCGCGAGATGTCCCGAGGGAGTCTTCTTCGCCTTCAGGACCTTGGCGCCTCTTCCCAGCTTCAGGGTGTAGTCACCGCTGGGGAAGATGACCTTCTGGTAGCCCGGCTTCAACACGATGATCGTATCACGTGCCTCCATGGCTCCTAGGCCCCAGATAGCCGGGAGATTGGCACACGAGCCTTCTGCGATGTTGGAGGCATACTCCTCAATACGGGGGCTCGCCTCGTTGGCATACTGCACCCCGATCTTGAAGTTGCCCATCTTCCGACATATCGCAGCGCCCTCCCCAACACCATTGATGTAGAGGGTCTTGCTCAGGGTGCAGATGGCAGGTCGGTAGTTGAACCTGGCCATTATCTCCTGGAAGGTCCGCGCCGTGTTGGATCCAATGATGTTCGCATTAGAACCAATGTCCAGCATGAACGAGATACAGGGCATACCATCTTCATCAGGAAAGAATGTCCCATTGCGCGCTGCAAGAGCGACCTGTACGCCAGTGCGGTCGTTGGTGTGGTACGTGATCTGCGATCCGAGTGTACCCCTCAACAGGCGTTGTTCAAGAACCCATTGACTCATGGTCAGCTCGGTGCACCACATCTGCTCGTACTGGCGGCGCTCCTCCACAGTAATCGGTTCCTGCTGGAGGACCCAATAGTTTGCAGATAGCGTGGACATCCATTCGCCTCCTGGTGGCAGCGTGTCAGTATCGTCACGCGCGTAGGTCAGCCCCTCTGTGTCAATCATGAACGTGGAATGAAACTGGGCTGCCTCTGCGCTCTCAGCGCTTGCCCGGCTTCTGGCGCTGACCGGGCTTGCCACTCGAGAGGTCCTGGTTGATCCAGTTGGCCTCCGAATCCCGCCTCCGCTCCTGCCACTCCGCCTGATGTTGGCCTCCATGGTCCTCAAGAAACCTGGGTTTGGAGGTCCGTTTGCGGGTGGCCCCGCTTGGGCGGCGGGAGCCGCTTCAGCGGGTGGCCCCGCAGCTGGGGGCTCCTGCGCTCGGAGCGTGGACAAGATCGGCATCTGAATGCCTTGTTCTGGCGCTGGCCAGGGGTATGCCTGTGCAGCTGGGGCACGTGCGGATGGCTCCGCCGATCGTGCGGCTCGAGCCTCCAGTGCCTCCACTGCTTCGCGTAACCGACGCATTTCTCGGGCATCTGCAACGTACCTTTCCTGCTGGCGCGCTTGGTCCGACTCAGCATCGCGCTGTCCAGCATACGGGAAGTGTGCTATCACTATGCCCGGTCCACGGCATACGGCACAGGGGGCCTCATTCGGCGCACCTGGCCGCTGATTGCGGACGTGCTGCTGTGCAACACGGTCCCAGCATATGTCGTGAAAGAAGTGCCCGCACGCCAGTCTCCACACTGTAGTGCCCATCTCGTAGTTGTCCATGCAGATTGGGCACTGAGTGAAGTTGTAGTCTGAGATGACTGGAGCAGGCACGTCAGGGCGAGTCCGAGCTTGGCGCTCGAACGTGGTTTCGCCCTCCCGATATGGCGTCGGTGGCAGCCGTCTGTCTGGCCGTTCAGCGGGTGGCCCCGCGTCTGCGGGTGTCCCCGCTTGGGCCTCGCGCTCAATCCTTCTCTGGATCGCGCGTTGTTGACGCAGCCTAGTGTTGTCACGAGCCTGCTGCCTGGATGCCAGTATCGCTTGCTGCGTGTTGTGCACGTCGCGGATGTAGTCTGGCATACTGCCCATAGCGGCTGGCACCGCGAGACCAGCTGGCTGAACTATGGTCTCGGGGTCCGTCGGCGTGGGCATGTAGGCGTAGTGTGGCATAGACTGCGCATCGACCGCTCGTGTAAACTGCAAACGAAACATCTCATTAGCTAGGTTCCGAGTGTATTCGTTCGCAGGTGGCCCCGCAATCATAGGAGTGTTATTCATCTGCGCGTAGTACTCAGGGTACATCGGTGCGTCCATGGCCTGCGCCTCTGCTGGACCGTGATTGTCCCATCCGTATATCGGGTGTGATGCTATTCCTGGAATAAACACCTGTCGATATGGATTCGTGGGATCAGCATTTGGAGCATCTTCAGAAGTCCAACTCCAGAGAGGTCGAAAGTCGCCATGATTTGTAACATCTATGTTGCGGTTCCGCAACAGGCTGGGCACTCTATCAGCTTGTTGCTGCAGAAAAGTAGCCTGTGCTCTTAAGTTGGCTGCCCGACGTTCGTAGTCTGAACCTTGCTGTCCGTCAGCGGGTGGCCCCGCTTGAGCGGGTGGCTCCGCAGGCGTTCGCTCGGCGGGTGACCCCGCAGCCACTCCTCCTTCACTACCCCTCGGAGTGCCAAAGGGAGTGGTTGCTTGGAGTGCTGCCGCGAGTGCTGGATTTCCGCGAATCGCCTGGAGTCTTTGCCACAAGCTGTTCTCGCTCGTTTCAGACGGCGGAGTCCGGAACGGCGAGCCACCATCGGAGCCGCCCATAGGGACAAACCTCGCACCTCCAGCCTGCTGCGGAGGGCGTTGTGGCTGTGGTCCTAGGGCGCCTGGTGGCCCCGCAGGAGTGCGCAGGTTCCTCTGCTGTGCGTCTTGGATACCTGTATGCACTGCCCACGGGTCAGCACGATATAGCTGATCGGTCAGTCCAGAAACGTCGGCTGGTGACAGGTAGCTGTTGAGGGCCTGGACCCATGTCGGCTGGTCCGGCCCCCAAGGAGATGCTACCGCGGCTACTGGCGTGACCACTTGCTGCCATGAACCATCCGAGGTGTCTGCCGCGGGTGTCCCCGCTCCTGCGGGTGGCCCCGCCCCAGGCATGACCTCGTCTTCCTGGGCATTTATCATGAGGACTGTCTGTGTGAGGTACGGTCGTGGAGCAACATCTTGCTCGGTCATGGTCAGGTTGAATGGGCGACCGCCCGTCTTAGTCCAGCCCTTTAGGTACATGGCGTGATCTTCCATCACACCCAGAGTTCTGTCACACAGTTTAAGTGGCAAGTAGTCCTCGGTGCGAATCCTGTCCGCGGGTTGGCCCCGCTTCCGCGATTTGTCATAAGCCAGCGGATTGCTCCAGGCTTCACCGACCCGATATTTTGCAATGCTCACAATCTGGAGGATATGATCGGGCGGTATGCGGCCGTCGTGGCCCCGTGTCATGACGATGTCCTTCGCTGATCTCCATAAAAAAAAGCCGCTGGACAACATCTTGCTGATGCTGCAGAAGATGAGCACCACAGAGTCAGGACGGATGCCCGACTGAATCCTCGGGTCACCCGGGAGGTAGGGGCAGCCGTGTACGAACTGGCGCCCCCCCTGCCCCTTAGGGTTGTCCTGTGCGAGGCATGAAAGGCCATTATCAAGGATGCCCTTAACATGTTCCCACTGTGTCCCGTGGATGAAGTATACTGGGTCATCTGGTTCCTTCATCCATGTTGTGATCGGCTTATAGAGCGACTCGGGGCAGTGGATGCCTGGGCTGCTATGGCCGCTCGTGGCTCTGATGAAGTATTGTGGCCTGCGTGCCGTTGGTCGGAATCTGGGAGGTAGCTTCATGCTATCCTCGACGCACTTCATCTGGAGCCTGCCCTTCTGCATGCCATGGTTGTCGATCATCTCGCAGTAGTTTAGCAACACCCAATACACGTATGAACAGTGAGGGTTGCCCTTGATCAGCACATCGTGCATGTCCCGGTAGCCTTTTCCACTGATCGTTTTCAGTCCAGTTTGTCAGCAAATCGTCAACAACAACCCAGCCATCGTATGGATCGAAAGTGTCAATCTTTTCGAAGTGTCGGCTGAATCCATCTTTCCAATACGGACTATGGCGTAGGGCTGTAGAGAACCATATTGACACCTTGGTCATTTGCCAATCGCGCGGCAGAGTCGGATCTGTGTTAAACTTCTCCATGACCTTCATGAGCTCTGCCCTGTGCTGCGCGACGCGCAATGGCGGCCTGTCCCGCAACATATTTCCCACGGCTTGTTGTTCACGTTCCCAATCGGTACGGCGCTCGAAGTTACGACGATCGGGGCAATTGATGACCTCGTATCGATCTGTATCATCTCGAGTGACTCGTGGGTTTATGGTGCGTCTCGGGCCTTTGTCTTCAATGCCTTGCCAATATTCAATGGCTCCCAGAGGGATGTTCGTGAGAACAGACGACGCTGGTTGCCGACGTGCGGGTGGCCCCGCTGCTGCAGCTGGCGCCGCTTTAGCGGGTGGCCCCGCAGAGCCTGCGGCTGCCGAGGCAGCTCCAGCGGATGACCCCGCGCCAGGGTGCGGGTGACCTTGGTTAGCCAACGCATCGTCGGCTAGTTTCTGTCGGTCGCCAAATTCTTTGAGGGCTCTGAAGCGTTCTTCTCTTGAGAGAGTGCCTTCTGCGGGTGTCCCCGCTTCTGCAGCTGGCGCCGCTTTAGCGGGTGGCCCCGCAGAGCCCTTGTCCTCCTTACCTTTGGCGGCTGCCTCTGCCCGCACCGACCTCATCCCAGCCTCGGGCTTCGGCTGTGCTTTCATTCGTGCCGAGCCTGGTCGTGGTGCAAGGCGCGGCTGATGCAGAGTTGGAGTCCAGTCACCTCGGAAGGCTGCCTTAGGCTGGTCGCGAACTTCGTCCTTGACATCGCCTTGGGCAGCCGGTGGCATCGGGGTTGATGGTCCAGCAAAAGCCTTCCTCCTCTCCGTCACGGACGGGCCGGTAGGCTTTCCCTGCTCAGGGTCGTCCTTCTTGGCGATCCCTCTGGCCTTCGCACGCCCCTGCGTGCCTTCGGGGCTCTTGGAAGGGCACCTCTTCGCAGGAGACGGTGGAGACGAGGAGTCGGTTTCAGGTCCTGGAGGTGGTCTGCTGCCCTTGCCTGGTTGTGGACCAGGAGGGTCTTTAGGAGGGCCTTCTGGCTGGCCATGATCATGGATGATCTGTCTCATCTGGTCGATGTTGGCAGTACCTTTTATGGCCAGCTTGTACTTGCCATTTTCGTGGCGGCGAAGTACCCTCGTGCAAAATCACTTCTGCGCCGAGGAGCTGTAGTACCAGCAGGCGCATCCATCAGGGAAAGGATTCTCTGAGCCGTCTTCCGCCGCCCATTCTTCACTCAGTTCGGTTTGGTCAGCACCGGCGGCGGATCCGGCAGCAGATGCAACAGCTATCCACTCTTCGTCCGCGGACCCAGCGGCTGGCGCCGCGTCTGCGGGTGACCCCGCTTCTCCGCTGGATTCTGCGGGTGACCCCGCCTCTTTATGGAATCGGCGGTTCCACTCCTTGAGGCGATGGTCTTTGGGAAGCTGTTCCCAATTTTCCCTGACAGCGTCAGCAACCTCCTCGGTCATAGGGACGCGATCGGCTTCAGTGATGCGCTTTCCTCCTCCAGGGACCTTCTTGTTAGGATCATGGACGTTGCCAGCGTCATCTCCATGAGACCAATTCCAGGGGGTCTCACCGTGATGAGGGCTCCTGGAGGGGCGGTCCATTGGACAGCCGCGCATGTGACCTTTGAAAGGCTCGCATTGACATACTTGTTTCCTGTATGTCTTGCGATCGTTGATGATCTCCTGTTTCTTAGCCCTTCGGTCCCAAGCCTCTGGCGTTTTAGTCTTGCCACCTTTGGTACGTATTATCATGCCAGATTCGTCCCGTTTGCAGTGCTCCTTGGACCACCAGTGGCGGATCACGTCCATCGAGTAGCCGGGGTACCAATTGATGTACCACTCCGGCACGTACTGAGCGGATACACCTACGGAGTGCTCCGTGCTGTACGGGTAGCCAGATGCATCATGTGTAGGGCGTCGTGGAGCTGGACGGCTCCTCCTGCGGGCTGGCCCCGCTGACGCACTGCCACGTTCCATGGGCCTTTCATCTTCATGACGGTGCTCTGGGTCTCGGGGTGGCGATGGTCGTCTGTTCTTCTTGGCATCGCGCCTGTCCTCCGAGTCCTCTGAGCTGTCCTGGGCCATGAATACGTGCTGATGCGGGCTTCGAAAGTACCCGATGTCGGTTAGCTGCTCCATCGCGAGGTCGTTGAGGTCCATCTGGTCGCAGCCCTGCATGGATACGTCCATAGACCAAGCGGGTGGCCCCGCTGCTGCGGCTGGCGCCGCTTCGGCGGGTGACCCCGCTAGAACCTGGAGTGCTGTCAGCATCTGAGGTGCCGACATGTCCGAATCCAGGTATGGGCGCAGCCTTGCGGCCCCTGGGCGCAACAGCAGGCCGTTCATGGTTATCTGCTGAAGTGCTGGCGCACTCAGGAGCTGGATCGCTTCTGCGACCTGCTCTTGGAGCATGTCCTTATAGTCCTCTTCGGCCTCTTCAGAGTCAGAATAAGCGGGATGGCCCCGCATTTCGTCATCAGCGTCTCCCGCTTCCGAGCCAGCTCGCGGAAGATCTGGCAGCAACGGCATGCCAATCACCTGCGGTGCCAGCGCGGCGGCGAGCTCCTCCTCGGTCGCCGGGACGGTCTCAGCTTCGGAGATCTCGTCGTCGGCGGGTGGCCCCGCTGGAAGACCGAACCAGGCATTGAACGCGACCTCGTCGACTTCGTCCCAGCCGTGGAACTCGTCGAAGAGGGTCACCGCGTACTCTTCCAGGGCTACGGTCACATCAGCGTAGCGGGCCATCACGTAGTACGTGGAGGAGCCCGCGGCGGGAGCCGCTTCTGGATTGACGTAAAACTCGTAGTCAATGTAGTCTATGTCATCCATAAAAGAGTCTTGAGCCAAATGTACGGATCCCTTTCCTTTCCCTTTCGGGCATTGATCGCGCAAATGCTCTGTACTACCGCATGTGTGACACTTCATAGTGTTGCCAGAAGCGTCCCTAGGGCTGCCCCTCCGCCCTTTTCCCTTACCAGAGGTCCGCCTGTGACCCCGACCTTTGCCTCCGATAAGAACTTCTTCAAAAACTATGTCAGTTAAGGACGTGAGGAAAGCAGTGATACCCCTACCATGCATACGGCGTCTGCGACCCCCTTTGCCACGACCCTTTCCATAACGTTTGAAATGTCGGCGTACTGCACGTCTCACTTTTCTGACCGGTTTCTTCATAAAGCGCCTCCAACGGCGTTTTGATTTGCGATAAGCCATAAAAGCGGCTTCCGCTCTTTGTTGTTCAGAAAGGTGAGTGTCATCAGCTGGATAGTCATTACCAGCAGAGACTATGCCATTGTGATCACCGTCAGATGAGGTATCTGTGTCAGTGCCAGATTCAAACGGAGAGGGTGGCTGAGACCCTTGAGCGGATGACTCCGCTTGGCCCCAGAGGGTTGTGCCCGAGGGCGGGCTTGCAGTGTAGGCGGCGCCCGGCGTGTAGTTCGACCAGGCGTTCGCCTCCGCTGCCTCTGCCGATGCCTGGCCAGTCTGCCCTAAGAAGGCAGTGGCCTCGTTGGGCATATCGGCTGGATCAGCCCAGGGACTTGGTTCGCCAGGACCAGCGGGTGACCCCGCAGTCGTGGCGTAGACACCTGCGCGTGCGTGGTGCCCTGTGAAGATACCCGCAATGTTGCCAGGAGAGCGCTCGGCAACATGCCCGTAGTTCCTCATCCTGGTCAGCAGCCTATCATAGTCTGCTTGTGTTCTGGGCATCTGATGATTAAAGGGCTCCAGCAGGTGTTGGGCTCGTGACGCGCCAACGCCTAACGCTCTGAAAAGGATCAGCGTTAGGATCTGAAAGTTGGGGATGACAAAGCCAACAGAGTTAGCCTCGTCACGGGCCATCTCGAACCGAGCTAACACTGAGTCGATTCGCTCGCCCCTTTCGACGCGAAAGTCGATAAGGGCAGTGCCAGAGTTGAGCTGGCGCTCATCTTCCAGATTTTCAAATTTGGTGCTCAATAGGTACAGTATATAAGTAACTGCATCCGTTGGCTGTCCGTTGACAGTTACACCATAGTTGATGATCTGGGAGGGGACCTGCATGGCGATACGACGAGCAAGGCCTTGAAGGCCACGTTGTAGTGCTGCAGCTTGCTGAGGTGGCGTCATATTGCCGCTCGTTACGTTTATCCATGCATGTACTTCGCGAACGTACTCGCGAAAGGGCGTAGTACCGGCTGGGTCCCACGAAGGGCCGGTAGTACGCGTGTCGTCCATCCCCTGCCGCATGTAGCCCACAGCACATCCCATTATCACCCATAGAATGCCGAAGATAGTTATCTTAATCCAGTGCATGTGCATCTCGGCTTCGGTGATTGGTTTAGGCTGTGGTTTGTCAGGCTCGGGCGTAGTAGCCGTAAGGCGCCTGACCGGCACGGGATGCAGGTGGCCCCGCTGCGGGTAGCCCCGCAGAGTGACCACGTTCTCGATCGAGTTGCCGATTGGCATCTGGTGGAAGTCGGGAGTGAAGTAGCGCAGTGAAGTAGGAGAGAGCGTCTCGAGCTCGCGGGTCGCCCCGCTAGCTCGATCGCGGACTGGCTCCGCTCCTCGCAGAGCCGGCGCAACATGGTATTCCACCGTAGTAGTAGTCCACCAAGTTGTGCCGTGGATTACAGGTATTAGAGCGAGAGCCAGCCACACGAGAGTGTAGCCAGCTCGCTACCAAGTCGAAAACGCACTGGTAAGCCAAGATATATGTTCCGCCTTAGGCGCTCCCATATCCCAGGCTTTGTCTCATATCGCATGAGCAAGAGAGCAAGATGAAGCATGGGATCTGGAGTAAAGGATAGAGGGGGCATCGTCAATAGAAAGGTCTTTTCCGATCTCAGATGCAAGTCGTGCGCCTCAATGAGGCACAATCACATGTTCGGCCGGGCCCGGCTTGAGCCAGGCACGGCAGCGGTGCATGCTCGATATACATCTCGCCTTTAACCCTCTCCGTTTAAAGTGGGTAGCCCCAAGGGGCCGTCATGCGGCTCTCTGCCCCTTGAGCCGTCTTTGATGCTCTTTTGGCCAGCCCAAGACACTAGTATTCACTCAGCAACATAAACATGCAAAATGACTTCCAGCGGCTGTTTATTTGTTCTTTCTCAGGCGTTCAAGACGACCCAATGGGCCCCCAATACCCACAACGCAAGAGGGCCCCTGAGAACCCTGAAGGATGGCCCGAGAAGCTCCTAAGAGACCCCCAAGAGTAGCCTCAAGGGAGAAGCTCGAAATGGAATTCGAGGCCCCCCGCCCCAAGATGGCCGAGACAGAAGAACCAAGAGGCCCCATAAGCGACCCCCAAGGGTGCCCCGAGAGGCCCCCAAGAGGCCCCGAAGATGCCTCCAGGAGGGCCACCAGAGGCCCCCGAGAAGCCCACAACAGGGCCCGAAGGGGCCGACAGGAGTCCTCTTCTCGACACCCAGGCGGCGGGATGGTGGGCCGAGAACCACTAGATATAACGTGCCGCACATCCTTGGACGCTGTGGCCAAAGGCGCCGAAAACCCCGGGGTTCGGGCAGGGGTCCGGCTGGCGAAGAAACTGCCCACAGACGTTTGTGCCGCTTTCTGCCTCCCCACCTGCTGCATTCCTCCTTTCCCCCTCCTCCCGAAAATGCCACCTATCCCAAGAGGTCTCTGGTCCCTAGAAGCTTTGCCTCTCGGGCCCCCCAGAGGTCCAAATGGGACACCGAACAAATCGGTGTCTGTTTCCTGGGAGCCTACGCGGCCCTAGGCTTAGGTCGGACATGCCCCCTACAGGCGGATTGTGAAGGATTTGTTTAATACATGTTTAAAGAGGAAAAACAAACAAAAACTCAAACATATTCAAACAAGTATTCCAACAATTTCAAAAATACTCCAAACATCGTGCCAAGACTATTTTTTGATTATTTTTCGATATTCCTCCTGTGTAGAGACAGGCCTGACTTTACCCTAGGCGCTGTCCGAGTTGGGCCTGGCTTTGACCGAATGTGAAACACATTTGGGACCGGGTTTGGACCGGGTCTGGACTAGACGCGCCCCTCGCACGAGGGAGACAAGAAGAACGAGGAGGGGGAGGAAGAACCAGAGGGGCGAGAATGAACAGGAGGAATAGCCAACTGAGGTCCAAATGTGGTCGAAACGCAAGGACCTACAATCTTTAAATATCAACGCCCAGGGCTTCCATGAACAGACATCGAGACAAGGTCAAACAACCTCCATCCTCGATCCGATCCTGCTTGCCCCAGACCTTCCTCCTCCCCGCCCGCGCCGCTCCCACCATGGACTCGCGGCTCCCTCTCTGCATCCCTCCCTCCCTTCCTGCCAGCCCGTCCGTCCCTGGCCCTCCCGAAGTTGTCAGGCCCACGCGGAGCAGGAACAGAGGGGGGCAGGAGGCAGGAGGCAAAGATGCAACCCTGAGACGTCTTCGTCAGAACGATCAAGACTGATGACGCCCGAATTTAGGGGCCACTGAGCCAGCTTAGGCCAGGTGGAGCCTGGGACTGAGCTGGATTGAGCGGGATGAAGCCGGACTAAGCGGGCTGGATCTGGAGTTAAGCGATACTGAACGAGACTCGGCCAGTTGTCGACCAAAGTAATGGCAGATGGTGATAGCGACGACGACGACGATACCGATGACGATGATGCCGACGCTTCGACGGGGCGCCGAGGGCAGGGGCGCGATCATGGCAAATCGCGGATGGACATAATCACTTTTGCAAAACGTGGCTTAGTGAAAACGACCTCGGGGCCAAACCTGGCGGGCGAAAGCCTGGAAAATGACGGCCGCGGCGCCCTCTCGAGAACCGAAAACGGACAATTCGCTAATCGACGTGTCAGGGTGGGGGTTCTGTCCACCCCCGAGCAACGATGAGGACAAAGGTGATGATGGTGAAGACAACCATGGCGACGAGGATAACACGATGATGGTGGGCGTGACGCGGATGATGGTGGGTGTCATGGTGGCCATTTGGGATGAGCATGCAAGTAATGCATACCGATACCGCTACGTGCTTCCCGAAACTCTCCCGGGGCGCGCTCTGGCCTGGCCTCCGCGAGGAGACCTCTGACGCGGTGGCCCAGGACACCCGGGAAAGCCAAAAGGAGCACCAAAAATTGCTGGTTCCGGATACCCCGGGGGGCGCATTATGTCACTTGTGCTGGCTTTTCCGCCAGCGGAGCCGATCCAGTCTGACGTCCCGCTGGCCCTGCGCCGAGGAAAGGCATCCAAACTTCGCGACCTCTGGGAGGCGGGCCGCACTCTGGAGAACCCCATATGAATTTCTCCTCTGAGCGCAAGATCTGTCTGTTCCAATTCTGGGAGCCGGATCCGATCGAGCTGTTTGTCAGATCGATGTTCACGGTACGGAGTCGAAGCCGACATCGGATCATCAGGGCCAGGACCTGGATGCACAACAGCGCAGCGAAAGCGTTGGGCCGCAGCGGACCGACGAACGATCGGAACCAAGCCAGGTCGAACCAACCAAGCTTGGCTCGAACCCGACTCTTCGGATCGAAGTGGCCCCACGATGATCTTTCGGCCTTCCCGGGCTGCATGCTCCAGGCGCGAGCATGCCTCGGGAGCGAGCGAGGCCGTATGGACACGGGAGAGGGCCAGCCTACACGGAAGGGTGACCCTGGGCAAGGGTGACCTCTGGTGCGCGGCTCGTGGGAGGCCGCGGGGGGGGGGGGGGGGCAACCACAGGCGCGCAAGACGCCACTGCCGCCTCGCGATCGGCGATCGGTGGGCCCCATTGGGCCCGCACCAAAAGGAGGAGGAGGAGGAAGAGGAGGAGGGGAGGGGGGGGAGAGGAGGGGGAGGAGGAGGAGAGGGAGGAGGAGGAGGAGGAGGAGGAGGAGGAGGAGGAGGAGGAGGAGGGAGGGGAGGAGGGAGGAGGTGGAGGAGGACGAGGAGGAGGAGGAGGATAAGGAGAAGGAGGGTGGAGGGGGGAGGAAGAGGGGGAGGAGGAGGATGAGGAGGAGGAGGAGGAGGAGGAGGAGGAGGAGGAGGAGGAGGAGGAGGTCACACTGGCGAAGGGTCGCTCTTACGTCCAGGCGAGAGGGGGCGAGGGGGCCGCCCAGGGCCCCGGCCCAGGCCGGGCTCGGCCCGGAAGAGCTGCAGCGCCCGCGCGGCCTCCTGCAGGGGGCAGGGGCTGTCTCTGCGCAGCAGGGGCGCCGGGCGGCGAGGGGAGCGGAGCTCGTCGTGCTCCTCTGCCTCCTCGAGAGGCCTCCCAGATTCGGGAGCGGCCAAGAGGGGGGGTGTCCAAGACGGGGGGTGCAAATCATGACCGGCGGCGTGTGCGCGGCCCAGCGGGGGGGCCAGGGACGTACTGAAATAAGAAGAGGCGCCATGAAATCTGGGGAAATATCATGACCCCCGCCATGGTATCCACCTCCCCTGGTCATCACCCCCCTCTTTTCCGCCCCCGATAGATGGGATCCGAGCAGATGGGGTCGCAGGGATCGCGCCGCATCGCCAGTGCATCGCCGATGCATCGGCGATGCGTCGGCGATGCATCGGCGATGCATTGGCGAAGTCGGCGATGCATCGGCGACGTCGGCGTGGGGAACCACGTGCTCCACATCGAGCCGCATCGTCGATGCATCGGCGATGCGGCGCGATCCTCCGACCCCATCTACTCCAGCCCCATCTGGGAGGCCTAGATCCTCGCCTTCCTTAAAGCACCCCCCCAATGCCCGAATCTTCAAAAAATCACGACGCCAAATTTTTGGCCGTGTTCGACCTCTGCGAGCCCCGACCAGGCCCGGGACCACACAAACGACTCGCGACGAAAAATTGGCCGTTGGGATAGGGTCGGAACTTGCAGAGGGGGACGTCGTGATGGAAAAATCATGGCATCGCATTGTCTTGGTCCTGGCCTTCCTCGACCACCAACTCAAGAACCATCGCCTTCCCACCCACCCCTCGCACCACCTGGACAGCAAAAGCAGAATCAATGTAATAACGCCGTTCCGACGACCGCATCAGCGTGCAACTGCTGAATAAAAACATTGCTTGTCTACAATAACCGGCTGAATAATAAGGTGGAAGACGACGCGCGTGTGTAATTGACACTCTCTCTATCCCTCCCGAGCGACTGTTCTGGCACCCCCAGTGTCTCTGCCTCCGCCTCCTGCTCCAAATTCGCATCTCCACCCGTACCCCGTACCTTATGCCCGGCACCGTGCCGTAGGACATTGAGTGAGGCGTCCTCAGTTTGCTTTGAATCCTCTGTGCAGATTGCTGCGAATGCTATTCAAGGGCCGCCAGCCCGGGAATCCCTGGGAGCTCCTGGGAGCTTCAGGCAACTCTTGGAGATTGCAGCGTGATCTTTTGGGAGGCCTTTGGAGCGTGGCTGAGAGGCCGCGCTTCCCGCGTGCCCATGTGGTTCTCCATTCGTGATTGCTACCGTCACGGGTGATGGTAATGCTCGTGATGACGATGATGCTGATGATGATGATGATGATGATGCTGATGCTGATGATGATGATAATGGTGATGGTGATGGTGATGGTGGTGGTGGTGGTGATGATGCAGATGCAGATGCAGATGCTGATGACGATGATGAAACAGATAACGGCGGTAGTCATTGAGATTATGGAACGAATGATGATGGTCGCGCTGACGATGACAGTGGCGGCAGCCGTGACGCTGGCGGTAGTGCAGATGGTGGTCATACTGCTGGTGATGGAGACGACGATGCTCGCTCGCTCGCTCGCAACTCATGCGCCGAACAGCGCGTGGACAGATCTAGCATGCACAACTCGGGGCAAAACCTCTCGCCCAAGCGCTGCAATCCTGAACGCCTGCCGGTACATTCGCAGCGTGCTCCAGTACTTGCCCAGTCCCTTCGTTTCTAGGGCGCCCTATCCGCCTCAAACACTGGCACCTGGTCGGACCCAGCAGAACCCTGCAGACCACAGGCGCGCCTCTCGCGAAGGAAGATGGATAGGCGCCTCCGTCGATCTCCCTGCCCCCTGGCGAGAGGCAGCAGGTGCGCGCACGCGAGGGTGGGGGCTCCTGCCCCGCTCCTCCTCCTCCTCCTCCTCCTCCTCCTCCTCCTCCTCTCTTCGTCCTCCTCCTCCTCCTCCTCCTTCTCCTTCCCTTTCCTCCCTCCTCCTCCCCGCTTCGCACCCCCCCTCACCCCCCAGTCCTGCTCCGTCTCCGCGCGCCCCCTCCTGCCGCTGCTGCTGCTGCCCGTCCTCCCGCGGCCCCTGCCGTGCTGCCGCAGGGCCCCCCCGGACAAGAGAAGGGACGCGAGGGGCTCTTCCGGGGGCCCAGGGACACACAAACAAAAACACACACACACACACACATCCCAGGCTGCCCCATATGTTTCCATATGTTCTGGGTGTTCGTCCCCCCCACTTCCCATATGTTCCCCTGCCTGTCCCCGTACCTATACGACCACCCTTCGGGTGATAAGGAGGCGGGGGGGGGGGAGAGGGGGGGAACCAACATCTTGACTCAACCGATCTCACTATCGATTTCACTCAACGGAACACCACGGGATACTTGCCGATCTCAGAGAGAGCGTGATCCACCGCCGCTTTACTGTGGAAAATTGCCAACCTTTTCCTCTGGAGCCCAGGGGTCGCCCCCCCCCCCCCACCGAAAATCCCCCCCCCCGCTGGAACCCCTCCCCCCCCCCCCCCCCCTCCCGGCAAACCCCCCCCCACCTCCCGTAACCCTCCCCCCCCCCCCCCCCCCCTCGAAAACCGGGGGGGTCCGGTTCGAACTACTACCAGTTCGAACCCCTCCCCCCCCCCCTCGAAAACCGGAGGGGGGGTCACTACCGGTTCGAACCCCTCCCCACCCCCCCACTCACCGCCAGCAAACGACTCCCGGTCCCTACCACCGTCCGCATCACATCCTCCACTGTTGTTCCCAGCACCACTGTCCTCACCACCACTGTCCCCACTGTGTCCCCACCAGTGCCCCCACCACTGTCGCACTGTCCCCACTGTCCCCACCACTGTTCCCACCACGGTTCCACTCTCCCCACTGTCTCCACGGCCCCAACCACTGCCCGACTATCCCCACTGTCCCACTGACTCCGCCGCTGTCCCACTGAGCTGTCCCACTGTTCCCACCACTGTCCCCACCACTGTCCCCACTGTACCTCTGTCCCATTGTCCCACCGCCGTCCTCGCCACCGCCTTCACCACTGTCCCCACCACCATTGTACCCTCCACTGTCCCACTGTTTCCACCTCATTCCCACTGTGCCCACACCACTGTCCCCACCACCACCGTCCCCACCACAGTCCACTGTCCCCCCTGTTCCCACCATTGTCCCCACCACTGTCCCCACCACTACCGGCCCTCTACTGTCCCACTGTCCCACTGTCCCCACCACTGTCCCGCTGTCCCCTCACCACTGTCCCACCAACACCGTCCCCACCTCTGTCCGCACCCCCACTCGGTTTTCGAGGGGGGGGGGGGGGGTTCGAACCGGTAGTGACCCCCCCCCCCTTTTTCATGATGAGGGGGGGGGGGGGGAGGGGTTCGAACCGGTAGTGACCCCCCCCGGTTTTCCGGTGGGGGGGGGGGGGGGAAGGGGTTCGAACCGGCAGTGACCCCCCCCGGTTTTCCGCCAGCAGCGGTAGAACACGCTCTTTCCGATCTCACAACCTATCTCACGAGCGATCTCACTCAACGGGACACCACGGGACACCACGGGCCACAACGGGACACCACGGGACACCGCGGAACAACTCTCGATCTCACTATCGGTCTCACTGTCGATCTCACCATCGATCTCACTCAACGAGACACTAGAGGACACCACGGGACACCTAGGGACACCATATCGATCTCACTATCGATCTCACTATCGATCTCACTCAAAGGGACACCACTGGACACAACGGGACACCTGTCAATCTTACTATCGATCTCACTATCGATCTTACTTTTTGGAAGTACTTGTTGGTCCACCACAGGACACCTCGGGGCACCACATCGATCTCACTATAGATCTCCCTATCGATCTCACTATCGATCTCACTCAACGGGACACCACGGGACACCTGTCGATCTCACTATCGATCTCACGATCGATCTTACTCAACGGGACACCACGGGGCACCACATCGATCTCAGCATCGATCTCAATATCGATCTCAGTATCGATCTCACTCAACGGGACACCACGGGACACCACGGGACACCGCGGGACATCGCGAGCCACCGCCGGACGGACGGACGGACGCGCGGGGGAGAATCATTTGTCTTGCCTTCGCCCTAGCAACGGCGGACACCAGGGGACACCACGGGACATCACGGGACACCGTGGGACACCGCGGACCACCGCCGGACGTGCAGGAGCGGGAGAATCATGTGCCTTGACTTCGCCATAGCAGCGGCGGACTCCACGGGACACCACGGGACACCGCGGGACACCGCGGGCCACAGCGGGCCACAGCCGGACGGACGGACGGGGGAGAAGCATTTGTCTTGACTTCGCCCTAGCAACGGCGGACGACACCGAACACCACGGGACACCACGGGACACCGCGGGACACCGCCGGAGGGGCGGGAGGGGGAGAAGCATTTGTCTTGACTTCGCCCTAGCAACGGCGGGTTCATTCCTCTCGCGCGCCCACGCAGCTTCGCCCCGCCCGCACGCACGAGACAAACGAAACAAAACGATTTCCCTGATTAGGGGTCTCCGTTCCATTGCGATGTCACCCGCCAACCTTCGCTCGATCTCACTATCGATCTCACTCAACGGGACACCAAAGGACGCCACGGGACATCATGGGGCACCACGGGGCACCTCGGGACACCAAATCGATTTCACTATCGAACCCCCTATCGATCTCACTATCGATCTCACTCAACGGGACACCACTGGACACCACCGGACACCACGGGACACCTGTCGATCTCACTATCGATCTCACTATCGATCTCACTTTTTGGGACACCACGGGACACCTCGGGGCACCACATCGATCTCAACATCGATCTTACTATCGATCTCACTTAAGGGGACACCACCGGACACCACGGGACACCTGTCGATCTCACTCATTATCGATCTCACTGTTTGTGACGCCACGGGACACCTCGGGACACCACACCGATCTCAACAACGATCTCACTATCGATCTCACTATCGATCTCACTCAACGGGACACCACGGGACACCACGGGACACCACCGAACACGGGACACCACGGGACACCACTGGACACCACGGGACACCGCGGGACACCGCTAGGGCCACCGGCGGACGGACGGACGGGGGAGAATCATTTGTCTTAACTTCGCCCTAGCAACGGCGGGTTCATACCTCTCGCGCGCCCACGCAGCTTCGCCTCGCCCGCACGCACGACACGAACGAAACGAAACGATTTTCCTGGTTGGGGGTCTCCGTTCCACCGCGACCTCATCCACCAACCTTCGCTCGATCCCACTATCGATCTCACTCAACGGGACACCATAGGACACCACGCGACACCACGGGACACCACATCGATCTCACTATCGATCTCCCTATTGATCTCACTATCGATCTCACTCAACGGGGCACCACGGGACACCACGGGACACCTGTCGATCTCACTACCTATACGACCACCCTTCGGGTGATAAGGAGGTTCGGGGGGGGGAAACCAACGTCTCACTCGATCGGTCTCACTATCGATCTCAGTATCGATCTCACTATCGGTCTCGCTCGATCGATCTCACTCGATCGATCTCACAATCGATCTCACTCGATCTATCTCATTCGATCGATCTCACAATTGATCTCACAATCGATCTCACAATCGATCACACAATCGATCTCACATTCGATCTCACATTCGGTCCCAATATCGATATCAGAATCGCTCTCACAATCAACATCATCATCATCATCAACATCATCAACATCAACATCATCACCAACATCGTCATCATCATGAGGCACCGTCTTCATCATCATCATCATAAACATCATCATTAACGTCAGCATCATCATCGGGACAACAGCATCACCATCACCAGCATCATCTCATCATCAACATCACCATCGGGACACAGTCATCGTCATCATCATCAGCATCATCATCAGAATCATCATCATCATTGGGACACCATCATGCTCACCATCGCTCTCATCATCAAACTTATCATCAACATCGTCATCATCCTCGGGACACCATCATCATGATCATCGCATCATCATCATCGACATCATCATCAACAACATCATCATCATTGGGGCACCATCATCATCATGAGCAACAGCATCATCAACATCGTCATTATCATTACTATCATCATCGGGACACCATCAGCATCACCATCATCATCATCATCATCACCATCATCATCATCAGCATCATCATCGGGACACCATAATCATCAACATCATCATCATCAACATCATTATCGCCGGGACACCATTTCCATCAAAATCATCATCACCAACATCATCGGAATCATCATCATCATCATCATCATCATCATCATCATCATCATCATCATCATCGGGACACCATCATCGTCATCATCATCAACATAATCATCATGAGCATCATCATCCTCATCATCGGGACTCTATCATCATCATCGACACCATCATCAACATCATCCTCATCATCTTCATCGGGATACCATCACCATCACCATCATCATCATCATCATCATCATCAGCATCAGCATCATCATCATCATCATCATCATCATCATCATCATCATCATCATCATCATCATCATCATCATCATCATCATCATCATCATCATCATCATCATCATCATCATCATCATCATCATCATCGCGGGACACCGCGGGACACCGGCGGGACACCGCGGGACACCGCGGGACACCGCGGGACACCGCGGGACACCAGCGGGACACCGCGGGGCCCCGGCCGCCCGGAAGGGAATCATTTGGTCCGGCCGCGCCTCAGCCACACGGGACACCAGCGGGACACTGGCGGGACACCGCGGGGCCCCGGCCGCCCGGAAGGGAGACATTTGGTCTGGCCGCGCCTCAGCCACAGGAGACTTTTTCTCGCCCGCCCACGCAGCTTCGCCTCGCCCGCACGGCACGCACAAACACAAGACCGAAATCGATTTCCCGGTAGGGGGGCTCTCCGTTCCACTTCGATCTCACCCCCTCAACTCCGATCGATCTCACTATCAATCTCACTTTTGGGACACCTCGGGACACCTCGGGGCACCACATCGATCTCAACTTCGATCTCACTATCGCTCTGACTATCGATCTCACTCAACGGGACACCACGGGACACCTGCCGATCTCACTATCGATCTCACTATCGATCTCACTTTTTGGGACACCAAGGGACACCTCGGGGCACCACATCGATCTCTGCAACGATCTCACTATCGATCTCACTATCGATCTCACTCAACGGGACACCACGGGACACGTCCGGACACCACGGGACACCACCGAACACGGGACACCACGGGACACCACTGGACACCACGGGACACCGTGGGACACCGCTAGGGCCACCGGCGGACGGACGGACGGACGGACGGGGGGGGAATCAGTTGTCTTGACTTCGCCCTAGCAACGGCGGGTTCATTCCTCTCGCGCGCCCACGCAGCTCCGCCTCGCCCGCACGCACGACACGAACGAAACGAAACGATTTCCGTGGTTGGGGGTCTCCGTCCCACTGCGATCTCAATTCTTTCACTCTGATTTCCCTGGGGATCGACGATTAAAGTGTGTGTATGTGTGCTTCTTGGCGGGGCCCCAAGTCGGGCGCGAAGAGGGAGCCAACTGGGGGAGGAGGAGGAGGAGGAGGAGGAGGAGGAGGAGGAGGAGGAGGAGGAGGAGGAGGAGGAGGAGAAGAGGAGGAGGAGGCGGAGGAGGAGGAAGAGGAGGAGGAGGAGGGAGGAGGGAGGAGGGAGGAGGAGGAGGGAGGAGGAGGAGGAGGAGGAGGAGGAGGAGGAGGAGGAGGAGGAGGAGGAGGAGGAGGAGGAGAGGAGGAGGAGGAGGAGGAGGGAGGAGGAGGAGGAGGAGGAGGAGGAGAAGGAGGAGGAGAAGGAGGAGGAGGCGGAAGGAGGAGGAGGAGGGAGGAGGAGGAGGAGGAGGAGGAGGAGGAGGAGGAGGAGGAGAAGGAGGAGGAGGAGGCGGAGGCGGGGCGGAGGAGGAGGAGGAGGAGGAGGGGCGGCGGGAGGAGGAGGAGGAGGAGGAGGAGGAGGAGGAGGAGAAGGAGACGGAGGAGGAGGAGCGGGGCTCTCTCCGGCGCGGCGCGCGAAGAGGGCGCAACTGGGGGGAGGAGGAGAGGAGGAGGAGGAGGAGGAGGAGGAGGAGGAGGAGGAGGCGGAGGAGGAGGAGGAGGAGGAGGAGGAGGAGGAGGAGAGGAGGAGGAGGAGAGGAGGAGGAGAAGGAGGAGGAGGAGGAGGGGGGGAGGGAGGGGAGGAGGAGGAGGGGGAGGAGGAGGGGGAGGGAGGGAGGAGGAGGAGGGAGAGGAGGAGGAAGAGGAGCAGGAGGAGGAGGAGGAGAGGGGGGAGGAGGGGGAGGGAGGAGAAGGAGGAGGAGGAGGAGGAGGAGAAGGAGGAGGAGGGAGGAGGAGGAGGAGGCGGAGGAGGAGGAGGAGGAGGAGGAGGAGGAGGCGGAGGAGGAGGAGGAGGAGGAGGAGGAGGAGGAGGAGGGGGCCCCGAGAGTGCCCATGGGTCCGCAGGAGCAGGTGGACGACTTGTACGGTTATTGGCTTGGACATTGGGCCCCTCCTGAGGCTGCTAGGAGTCTTCCTGACCCCATTGAGTACCTCACGAGCGAGATAAACAAGCAAGCACTGGAGCAGGGTTGCAGGATGGAGGATCTGGTGGGCCCCCCGAAGACCCCCAGCGAGATCAGAGCTGCAGCGAGGAGGTTTAAGCGTTTCACGGCGTGCGGGATCGACATGCTCAGGCCCAGGGACCTTGTCAAGGCCAAAGATGGGATCCTCGAGGTGCTTGGTGAGCTCTGGGTCTGGATGGAGTGTCTTGGGACGTACCCCACCCTGATGCTGACCACGGTCCTCGCGATGCTAGGTAAGCCCGAAGGAGGTTTTCGACCGATAGGCCTGCTCCCAACCCCTGTCCGTGTTTTCTCGATGTTGGATCGACCTGAGATCCGTGCGTGGGAAGCCTCGGTCAAGAGGCCCTACAGGTACGGAATTTCGGGAAGGAGTTGCGAGAGAGCGGTGTGGGAGCAGAGCCTAGTGGTTGAGCAGCACATCAGTGCAGGAGGCTGCTCGGCATGTGGGCTCGTGGACCTGACCAAGGCATACGAGAAGGTGAACCACTACCTTCTCGCACGAGCCGCAGTCAAGCATAGGTATAATATGATCCGTCTTCGTTTGAAGCTGTCCTTGTATCGAGGCAAGCGGAACATCAGCATCTTAGGAGTGTGCGCATTAGTGGCAGAAGTTGACCAGGGTATTATTGCAGGCTGCGGGGAAGCGACCAGTTTGCTCAGCTGCCTGCTGCTGGACCCCTTGGATTCGACATGCGAACACTTTGGCAGCATTGGCATATACAACGTCGTCGATGATATCACGTTACAGTCGTCTGGGCACCCGTCGCAAGTGGAAGTCAGGCTGCCGAAGGCGATCTTTTACTTGTGCACGCTGCTTGAGCGGCTGCTGTTAGTGATCTCACAGTCCAAGGGCCTCGTGCTGAGCACCCACGCGAGCACGAGGCAGGTCATAGTCAGTAAGCTTCGGAAGTGGAACTTCGAGGGGGCGCTTTCAGGAAGGAACCTGGGATGTGACCAAACGATGGCTGCCAAGGGGACCCGTGGTTCCAAGGTGTTACAAGCCAGGCTGAGGCGCCTCAAGGGGCGCAGTGGAAGGATCCGCGGACTCAGGAGCTCTAGGAAAGGTATGATGCGCGTGGCCCGTTCTGGGGGACTTGCAGCTACCACGTATGGGGCGAGAGTCAACGGGGTGGCCACCACTAAGCTTCAGCAGATAAGGAGTGCAGTAGGAGCTGCTGTGTTTGGGACTCCCAAGGGCAGGATCAGGACTCTGGAGTTTCTTCTCAGCGAGGAGCCCAAGGGAGACCCAGCATTCGACGCGAACCTGTTACCGCTCCTCATGTGGGGTCAGGCGGTCAGGAGCAAGTGGGTGGAGCCCAAGGCGATGCAGCAGAGTTTCCAGTTTTTCAAGAACAAGCAGGATTTCGACTGGAGCCAGGTGCGAGGTCCTGCAGGTGCGGTCGTCTTGACCCTTAGGCGGATAGGCTTGGAACCAAGGGCCTGGAACCTGTTCGTCACCAACTCGGGGTTAGAGATTGACTTGGAGTATCTTGGAGGACGTTCTCTGAAGATGGTTCTGGAAAGGTTTTTTCGGGAAAGCCGTGTCAGAAGCCTGGGGGACGGTCGCGTGGAAGGTCTCGACGAGGGGCCGCTGCTGGAACCCGTCATCGAAGTGCTCAGGGACCTCAGGGCCAAGGGCAGGTGGCAGGCGGCAGCGGGGCTCGCGGGAGTGGTCGCAGGCGGGTATCAGACCCAGGATAAGCTGTACCAGGACAGGCGAGTTTTGGACAACAAGTGTATGCTGTGCCAAGGAGAAGTAGGTTCTGCATTACACAGGTTTCGATGCCCAGCCCATCAGCCACGAATTCGAGATCTCGGAGTCCAAGAGCTGTTGGACACGCCCGTGCTGCCAGGAACGGAGGTGCTCCACACGAGGGCGCTCTTTCCAAGTGTCGAGTGGGCTTGGCCCATACCGCACCAGCGGGCAGGATTTCAGTGGGACGTGGTACCGCCGAACGGGGTGCTCGACCAAAGAGTGTGTCTAGACGGATCAGGTTATGACCAAGATCAGCCTTCTCTAGCCCGCGCAGGGTGGGCGGTGGTCACCGTCACGGCCAGCGGGCACATCATAGGCTCGGCGTACGGGCCCCTGCCGCACATCGTTCAGCTCGCGGGGGCAGGGGAGGTGTACGCCTTCCTCATGGCGATTCGGTTGGCGGGCCCGCTAGGGCTCGATGTGATCACGGATTGCAAGATGGTGGAGGATATATGGGGGTTCGGGCCTGAGCAGAACCTGGAGGACGTAGCATATTCAGAGCTTTGGAGGGAAATATTTCGGCTGGCAGGGGATCTCGGACGTGATCTGATTTCGGTACGTAGGGTTAGGTCTCACCTCTCCCTCGGTCAGGCCCGTAGGCAGGGGGTGCGTGAGTGGGAGTGGAGAGGCAACAAGCGGGCAGACGAGCTCGCCAAGCTTGGGGCCCAGGCTCATCCCACCAACCCCTTGGTCAAGGCTCAGCTTAAACACAGTTTTAATCTAGTCAAACAGTCGGCCTGGTTGATTGCCGAGGTCATGAGTGACCTCTCGGTTAAGAATTTCCCAGATGTGGCGCGTGTGCACAGGCCTCGTAGGCCCAAGCCACAGCAGCTGCAGTTGATTCCAGAGCCCAATGGGCATTTAATTGAGAAGTCTGGCAAGCAATATAGATGTGCGACGTGCGGCGAGAGAGGCCGCTCGAGAGCGCACATCTCTTTGACGCCTTGCGGCGGTCCGCCGAGGGTTGCGAGGACGGCGCACCAGAGTCACAGGCTCTGGCTGGGGGGGGGGGCGGGTGGCCTGGTGCGTGCGTTGCGGCGCGTTTGGGTCCGCTCGGTCTCGGCTCCTTGGGACTCGTTGTGAAGGGGGTCCTCGCAACCGTGACGCCGCTAATGGTCTCAGAATGCTCAGGAATGGAGTGGACCCCAGCTCGAAGACGAGCTTTGGGAGGTCTGTTCCGCTCAGATGGCAGGTTCATACAGGTTGGTCGTCCGCACCTGTCTGAGCCCCATCTTCCAACACTTGTCTTTCTGCACTGTGTTTTTGGGCTGCCTTATCGCTCAGCGGTAACGGACAGCTAATGAGCCAATAGGAGCCAATAGGAGGAGGAGGAGGGGGAGGAGGGAGGAGGAGGAGGAGGAGGAGGAGGAGGAGGAGGAGGAGGGGAGGAGGAGGAGGAGGAGGAGAAGGAGGAGAGGAGGAGGGGGAGGGAGGAGGAGGAGGAGGAGGAGGAGGAGAGGAGGAGGAGGAGAAGGAGGAGGAGGGGGAGGGAGGAGGAGGAGGAGGAGGAGGAGGAGGAGGAGGAGGAGGAGGAGGAGGAGGAGGAGGAGGAGGAGGAGAGGAGGAGGAGGAGGAGGGGAGGGAGGAGGAGGCGGAGGAGGAGGAGGCGGAGGAGGAGGAGGAACGGGGCTCCCTCGGGCCGCGGCGCGCCTCGGCCACAAAGAGGGCCCCCCCCGACCCGGACCTGTGTGGCGCAGCCCGAACGCCAGAGACCCCATCCAAGAGCTCCAACGCGGTCGAGGGAGGAGGGAGGAGGGAGGAGAGGAGGGAGGGAGGGAGGGAGGGAGGGAGGAGGGAGGAGGGAGGAGGGAGAGGAGGGAGGAGGGAGGAGTCGACGACTTGAGTGCACGGTCAACTCGTAGCAGAAGGATGCGCAGTGCAGTCAGCCCGTATCAGAAGGACGCACGACTAGAATGCAAAAGCCTTCAAGGCCCATCTCGAAGCTGTTCGAGCGGGGCGCGGCCAACGAAAGTGGCCAAGGATTGACCGAGGAGGGAAGGATGCAAGGGCACCCTTGGGAAGGTTGCCAATCCTTGCCATGCGGATCGACTGTAACAGTGCAGGGGCACTGGAGGCCCAAGTGAACGTGTTTCGAGCGAGGTTGGGCAGCGAAAGTCGCTGAGAGTGGACCCAAGGGGCAAGGATGCAGGGGTACCCTTGGGAAGGTTGCCATCCTTACTACGCGGGTTGACTGTGATTCCGTTCGTTGTCATCCTCACCCCGTCATCGCCCTTCTGCTCGGAAGGCCGGGCGGGCCCCGTGGCGTTCGACTGCAAGCCCAGCGTTCCGACGTCGAGGTCTTCGAGCCGTTTCTGGGGCTGCTCGCTTGATGAACGTGCCCTTCCAGAAGTGCCCATCGTTTTGCACAGGTCGGAGCTGGACCCCCTTCCCTCCTGCCGCGCGAAGCGCGGCATGGAAGCCCCGACGCCGACGTACGAAAACCGCAAAGATCTCCGAACCTTGATGCTCATGCTTGGGTTGGGCATGTCCCCCTGCAGAGGGATTCGGGTGGAAAATAATTAGTCAAACACGATATATATATATATATATATGTATATATACACACATATATATATATATACATATATACCCAAACATCGTCAAACAATCGTCCCCGACTATTTGTTGACAATTTTTGGGTACTCCTCCTGTAGAGGGGGCACGCCCGACGTAAGCTTATGCGTTTGCTGAGAGGTGCGCGCGGACTCCTGACGTCGAGCGCTGCTCGGCCGGGCGAAGCGCGGGGAACGCGAAGGCGTGAGGGCCCCTCCGGGAGGCCCGGGAGGTGGCCGATGGGGCGTGCCCTCAAAACGCCAACCGCAGCAGCCACTGATGTGCTTTCAGCAGGCGTTAGGTCGAGCATGTCCTCCTACAGGCAGGTTTTCGAAGAAACATAGGAATAGCCAAACAACTATTCCAGAATAGTAAAGAAATTCTATACAAATCGTCCCAATACGGTTTTTTGACTATTCTTGAATATTCCTCCTATAGAGGGACCCGCCCGACTTAAAGCAAGCGGGATTTCGGCCGCCGCGGCTCCGAGCGCCGATGCCTATTGAGGTGGCAGAGATCATCCGATAGCGCTGCTCATCGGGCCACTCCCAGGGCGCGTCTGGGCAAGGATCTCGAGGCGAAGCCGGCAGTGGCGACGGAGGAAGGGTGGCGGTGTTGTCAGCATGTCTTCCTCGGCCTTCTGCTTTTTGTGGGGTCGTCGATGTGAAGCAGAGGTCTGGACCCCATGCCCTGGCCCAGCGCTTCAGCCCAAGACCGTCTCTTGGGGCCGAGTTTGGGCCCCAGGAGCCGACAGTGGCACAAAAACCTCGATCGTGACGTCTTCGCAGCGAGAGGACGTCAGGATCCTCGTGGGCCCTGGAAACGACAGGAGCATAAGCATCGCGTTGGGAGGAAAGGGTTGGAAGGATGAAGGGTACGAGCATTAGCGTCCCGATGCAATGAACGATGCCTTCGGCTTCCCCCATGATTTCTCCAAAGCCCCATTTCTCCAAAGCCCTGCCCGATAGTTGTCTTTGTGAAAACGACAGGACAATGTGTGTTACCAATTCAGTTTGCAATTAGCTCGCTTCTAGCGCCGTTTCTGTTCCCTTCTCCGTCGGCGTATTGTGTCTGGTTCCGGTTCCAGTACCAGTTCCAATTCCGGAATATTTTCCGTCGCCCGCTGATGAAAGCTTCTGGACAACTTTCTTCATGTTTCAGATCGAGTTGATCCTGGAATCTGCAACAGTTGCTCCTGAAAATCTACAACAGAAGCTGCCCAGCCATTTCAGGGGACAACTGAGGTCCGGATGCTTTTGCTGGGGCCACGAGGACCAGGAGCGAACGAAGGACAAGGACGTACACGTGCATGAATACACGCCGGCTTCGAATGCACGCGTGGCGCGGGCGTTTGTAACACGAGGCTGGCCTTGCGGGTGGGGGCCATTATTGTTCATGTCCACGGATGGGCCAGAGGCCTCCTAGATGGGGTCATAGTAGGTGGGGTCGGAGGATCGCGCCGCATCGCCGAGACATCAGCGATGCATCGGCGATGCACCCGCGATGCACCCGCGACGCATCCGCGATGCACCGGCGATGCATCGTCGACGTCGGCGATGCATCGGCGACGTCGACGTGAAGCACATCGGGCTGCACATCGAGCCGCACCACCGATGCATCGGCGATGCGGCGAGAACCAGAACCTCCGGCCCCACCCACTCCGACCCCATCTGGGAGGCCTCGATGGGCGCGTGCGTCCCTCGTGGGCCACCGAGGCGAGCACCCTCCTCCCCGTGGGCTCCGCCAGCCCGTCGGCGCTCCTGGTCCTGCTGGGCCCAGGCGACCGTCTCCGCCCAGAGCGCGGCCGCGAGGAGCCTCACGTCGCCGTCTGCTGGAGGCGCTGGCTCTGGGATCGGGCGGTTTCTTGCCTTGGGTCGGGCCGATCCCCCTACGGGGGGGAGCTTGGGCAAAAAGTTAAACATGCTCAACAAATACACCCAACATGCGCAAAACCAGTCGAACAATACTCCCCAGTCTATGTTGCTATCATTCCTGAATATCCATCCTGCAGAGGGACAAGCTCGACTTAATTCTTGCCCCGGGCTGTGAGGCACCGTGCCATCATGGGAAACGCCGAGCATGACAAAAGACCGCTCGCACACTTAAGAGCCGCGCCTGGGCGGCGCATCGGCCAAAGAGGCACTACATGCACATGTCCGGGAGCGGCTACTGTGCCTCGGAGCTCGACCACCGGCAACCAATGTGCAAATGGCGCGCGAGGGTGGTCAGCAGCGCTCGCGTGCAGGAGGGGGCGGGCAGGAGGGAGAGAGAAGGGCGGAGATGAGTGAGGGCGGGGGCGAGCAGGAGGATGAACGAACAGCACGCGCTCAAACCTACAGGGATGAGGACCGGGGGGAAGGGCAAGGCGATGAGTGCGTCATGGGTATGGTTGCAAACTATGGGCGCCGGGCCGGGACACCCATCCGACGGCACGCGCTCATAAGCTCTTCCGCGGGAAATTCATCCCGAGAACTCCGGGGGTCGCATGGGTATGAATGCTGGTGCTCACCCGATACAAAACAAAAACCTTTCGCGTCTCCACCACCACTATCGGGAGGCGCCAGGGAAGGTCCTCCTGATGGTGCGGTCCCCCTCCCCCTCAGAAATCGTGGGGGGTAGGGGTAGGGTTCGCCTGTGGCCCCCTAGGAATGCTTCGGGGGGAACTGCTGCCCGTCTGTACACCCACTCTTTCCGTACCCATGGCGATCCTCCCGACCCGCCTCCTCCTCGTCCTCCTTGCTCCGAGGAGGAGGAGGAGGAGGAGGAGGAGGAGGAGGGGGGGGAGGAGGAGGGGGATAAGGAGGAGGAGGAGGAGGGGGAGGAGGAGGAGGAGGAGGAGGAGGAGGAGGAGGAGGACGAGGAGGAGGAGGAGGAGGAGGAGGCCCCCAACAGCCCCCTTGCTGCGGCCTCTCTGCCGCCTCGGGCGGCGGGCGGCCCTCTCACCTGAAGAAGGCAAGTGCAAGGCAATTCTTAATACATAGGAGTTGTGTTTTTAATATAAGAGTTCTAGTACACGATTAATATAAGAATACATGTATGCATCAACTCATCGTTGTTTTTAATACTGAATCCCTGCATTTTTAACACATGATCCGCACGCGGAGCATGTATGAAAAACGGCACTGTAAGTTCTCCACGGGGGGCGTGCGGCGACCTTACGGCCTAACACGGGGCCAGGACGAGGAGAACGTCGGGTGGAGATAGATCGAGGCTCTCTGAGATCCGGCCGCTCTTCGGGAGCGGCCAAGAGGGGGGTGTCCAAGAGGGGGGGGTGCAAGGACGGGGGGCCAGGGACGTAATAAAAGAAGAAGAGGCGCCATGACATCTGGGGAAATATCATGGCCCACGCCATGATATCCACCCCCTCCTAGTCATCACCCTCCCTCTTTTCCGCCACCGACCTCTGGCGGATGTTTCGGGCGCAGCGGCCCTGTCAGAGCCTTCCGGAACGGATTTCTCCTCGCCCTGGCCCCGACCGAAGACCTGCCCGTGTGGCCCTGTCGGCTCCACGCGATCTTGGGGGCCAAGCTCCGGGGTACACGATGGGGGAGGAGGTGCGCGTCCATCCTCGTGGGGGGTGCGTCTGCACAATTCACTTGGGGTGCATGCGCGAGGTCGCCGTCTTTTCTCCTCGGCCCTTTCTTCATCTGGCGCGAACTTGGGGACTGCTGGCGAGAAGTCGCCCGTGACCTCAAGGGGTGGGCGTGCACGCAGAGGGTCATGCTCGAACAAGGAAGCCAAGCGCTCCTTCCGGCCCAGCCGGCAGCACCTCCGAGATGACGCTGCGCCACAGGCGGCCCCATGAGGAGGTGCGTGGCCCGGAGCTGTCGTCCCACATGCTGCCGCGCCGCGGGCCCTGCCCGGCCAGACTTGCTTGCCGTGCTTCCCTGTTCGCAGAAAAATGATTAGCAATAAAAGGACCCCGAACCCTTGGGGAGGGGACCTCAGTTAGGAGAGCCAACAACAATTCAGGATAAAGGCTCTGTTCTGCAGATGTGTTGACACAAACCGCACAGATCGATCAGCCCTAATGTAAAGACGGGGACCTCAGTGAGGCTACGTCTTCATCGTGTTACATGGTTAGGGTTTCTTTCATCCTCGATGAAGCAAGATCCCTCGACAACCTCGACGACCACGAACACCTCGGCAACCTCGAGGATCACGACCACAAGCACGACGACGAGGATCCTGACCAAGCCCACGACCACCTGACCACGACCACGCCTCACGCTCACGCCACACAACATGTTCCAGCCAGGCTTGGAATCCGAGCCTCATTACGAGTTCCGATCTGGCAAGAGCCGGCGATGGTGAGGCAAAGGGATGCGTCTGTCCACACGCGACCCTGCTGGTGCTCGAGCACCGCCTCACTCGAGGCTGTGCACGGCCGCTGCCCACAAACAGCCTGCCAATCCAAGGCGCCCCCTTTCTCCGTCCTCCGTCCTCCTTTTTGTCGCCTCCGCAAGAGTAGGCGCATGGAGAGTGAAAGGACGTGGACGAGAAGCAGAGGCCGAAAGGAGGAAGGAGTGAGGAAAGGGAGGGTAATGACGATGGGCAAGATGAGTAGCACATGTTGTATGAGCAGCAATAAGCCAACGACATGACCAGTCTCAGTCGGAAAGGACATCATCACCAGTTCCTTTTTTGAAATTACAGATTTGTGCCAAAGACGACGCAAGCAAGGTGAAGTGCATATGCAACCCTACTGCGAAAAACACGTCACATGTGAGCGGACATACTCGTAACATCTATTCTCGCACAGAACTAATCATGAATCACCCTTGTCATGGGTGTTACAGCTGCACCTGACAGTACACTTGCTGGCGGCCGTAGGGATCTACAGTGCTAGTAGCAGTGGCAGTGGCAAACTCATACCACTTAGGTGTTTTTAACCACAGTGCCGGCAGTGTCAGCAGCAATGGCATCAGCAATAGGAAGAGAACGAGATAGGGGACAGTGAGGACGGAAACGATGACTGGGGACGGGTATCCTGAGCCACAGCAGGCTCCTCTGGCGACCAGACGCGGCTGTTCAGCCTGTCGAGGAAGCCGCGCCACAGGCCCACCTCTGGAAACTGCCCCAGCACCACCTTATCAGCAAGGAAAAGGAGGCAGCACAATAAGGAGGGGGAGGTCTACAAAAGGAGAGAAAAGGAGGGAACGGAGGATAGGGAGAACGCGGTTTGCGTTAGCAGCGACACCTCTTCTGCGGCTGATCATCTAACGTTGTATTTGAGGAGATCCAGCGAGGCGGTAGCGCCATGGACACGGCACGCCAGGCTTAAAATCCGTCGTCTCGTTCGCAAAGTGTTGGTGTCACCGCATACCTCGCGAACCGTGAGTTCCCTGGGAGCGGCACGACACATGGCATGTCAGATTTGGTAGGTAGCAGCGCGCCAGAAGGCGACGAAAGTGAGTGCACACCACTCGCCGCGAACAAGCGCGCACGGTGTTCGGACACGTATGGGTGCAGGCCCATGAGGGCAGGTGCCGACGCGTCCTCCTGCAGACCCAGCCCACGGGCACCACCAGCAACTGCAAGCGCCCCTCCCCTCCCCCCAGCCACACAGAGGAGGAGGAGGAGGAGGAGGAGGAGGAAGAGGGGAGGAGGAGGAGGAGGAGGAGGCTTCGAGGTCGTGGGGTCTTGCGGTCAGGCCCTGCTGCATAGCACGTCGCACCAACGGCCCCGGCGACACGCTGCGCCCCGCGGGTGGGGGCGTGTCGCTCTCCGCTCCGCGGGGCTGCGAGCTCCGAAACGCTCGGGACATTGAAGCCACAATGAATACAGTGGGGGTGTTGACCTAAGGAACTCCAAATAAGGAATGAGGCCCCTTTCTCCCATAAGTTGAACTTCGATTTCCCATGGGAAACCTCCGGAAAACCGAAGGCAAACTGCAGAACAATCAAGGAACACCGAGCCCCTCCCCAACGAAAAGGGTTTCTTCTTCAGGGCCCCGACTGTAACGCGCCGCGCCGAAGCATGATGGGCCAGAACTGGCGGAACGACGCGCTTCCCAACATATCCCGACCGTAACAACGTGGACCCCCGCGAGATCCTCATAGCCTTTCCACGGGACCGGTGTCTCTTCCCGAGCTATCTTCTGACGGTCAGGAGGCCCGTGAAGGCCCCAGACGCCGAAGAGTGTCAAACACCTCCCCAGAACATGTTTTTTCCCACAACGACTGGACGTGGGGTGAGGCCGCCTTCTACGGGACCCTATAGCCCGTTCTGTCGGGCCCGCCTCGGCCCGGCTGCGGCGGCCCTCGCCAGGCAGAAGCCGCGCGGTCGACTGTTGCGGGCCGCGCGGCCGCCGGCGCGCCCCCGCGCGGCGAGGACGCACGTGGGCGAGCCCACTGCGCCAGCCATGCCGCCGCCGCGGCGGCCAGTGGGACCAACGCTGGCGCCGCGCCGGCTGCGCTGCACGCTCGCAGCGCAGTGGGGGCGCTCCTGGACGAGCAGCGCGGCGTCCTTCGCGATGATTGCCGCGGCCTCCTGGAGCGCCAAATGCTCAACGCAGGCCACGTTCTGGACTGAGCCGGTGGGGCTGCTGGTCTGGACGTAGTCTGCCATGCACGCTCAATGCCACTGCGCGCGGGCTGCAAGTAGGCCTGGATGCTGCGGAGAGAGCAGAGCGCCTCGCTCGCACTCGCGTGAGCCAGGCGCGACGTGTTCTTAGAGGGCCACGGCACGGTCGCAGAGGAGCCTTGCGTTATTGCCAGGATCCCAGCGCCGAAATCTACACTCGAACACGCCGTCGACGTTCTCGACGCCAATGACCAAGGTCCTGGTCGTTGCAGTTCTGGCGGTGGTCGTCGCGGTCCTGGTGGTGCGCCAAGATCTAGTGGTCGTCGCGGCTGGAACTGGGGATCGTCATTGGCCTCGAGCCGCGCCAGGCATTGGTGATCGTCGCAATCCTGGTGGTGCACTGTGCAGGTGTCCACGTTGTGCCTGATTGCCTCGAATAGGGCCGACGCGATGGCGGCCTTGGCGCGAAGCTAGCCCAGGCGCCACTCGAGTGGCCGCTCACGCTGCGGTTCCCTGTTGGAAGCGCCGAAGGCCTGCAACGCCTCCTTCTCGGACAGGGTGACGATCGTGTGCGCCCCGTGCGGCATCGGCCGCCTGCCCGAGCCTGGCGCGCGACTCGCGTTCCAGGTCGTCGCGGCGGTGCAGCTCCATCCCCTCCCTCGCCCTGGCGCTGTCCACCTGCTTGCGCGCCAAGACCGTCGTCATGGCCTCCACCGCGAACGATTCAAGGGCGAGTTCTGAAGGCGTCAGTTTGCGCACCTGCACCAGCAGAGGGGGTCGCCAGGCTCTCTTCGCAGGGGAAGGCCGCGTCCCGGCCGCGCTCGCGCATCTCCTCGCTCCTGACGGGCAAGTCCTCGTCGAACCACTTCCCGCCCGAGCCGAGCAGCTCCTCCACCTATCTGCCCGCCTCCCAACGCGCCTCCCTGCTCTTCAGCCCCTCGCCACTCTCCTTGATGTCCTCTGCGGCACGGGCCTCCGAGTCGGCTTCCTGTTGTCCCTGGGGCTCGTGCTGTATCCCCACACCCTTTGTGTGTTCGCTGGCTTCTTCACCACCTGGCACAGCAACATGTCGGCACGGCCCTTCGTGCCGACGTCCCTCTCCTCGGCATCCTCGACACTCGACAGCATCACCTCCTCTCGCCCATCCCGCTTCGTCAGAGACTCAGCGTGCTTGCTCATGGCCACCACCTGGCGCTCAGTGCAGCGTCACTGCCTCGCTGCCGGCCCTGATCGAATCGCCATCGATCTGGTGCGGCTGAAATGACTGATATCCGCGGAGCCAATTTAGTCAGGGTCGCGGCGCTCGAAGGAGAGCGAGCCACACGCGGCGATGAGGGCGAACGCCGCGATGAGCCGCGCTATCGCATCTCGGGCTGGAAGTGCGGAGTCTTGTCTCCGATGGCGGCAAGGGTGTATGTGTGTGTGTGTTTGTGTTTGTGTGTGTGTCAGCAGAGACTTGAAAAACAAGGCTACGGAGGAAAAGGAGGAGGAGGAAGACGACGACGACGACGACGACGACGACCTGTACAAAAAAACAAGCGGGGGACGGAGGCGCAAACGGTGAACGAAGACGCAGATCCATTCGCGAGGGTGCGGAAGCGCGCGCGAAGGGGGGCTCGATGAGGGATGAGGAACGAGGAAAATGGTAAGGATGAGAAAACGCTAGAAAAAAAAACATGCAGGAGGACGGGGTGGTGAAGGGAAACGGAGGGGAGAACATGGGAGGAGACACGAATACACGAATAGGAGGATAGGGACAAAAGAGGAAGAGGGCGAGAAACCTGATGATACGAGAAGGCGCAACACCAGGTCTTGCTGCTACGCTTCCGCTCCCCTGATCAACGCGCCTTCCCCGCAGTCGTACAGAACCCGACAGCGGCCGCTGCTGGGCAGGCGGCTCGTGTGCCAAATGGACAACATCCGCGGCGACGCTGACAGCGACTGCTGCTCCAAATTGGCAGGAACTGTGGTTGGCCGTCCACACAGTTGGTCCGTACCCACTTTGATCGTATCGACTGACCAATCCACTCACTCTGTTTAACCCGCGACCAGCCCTCCCACACCACTGACCAGCATCATAAGGTAACCCTGCCACGCCAATGACCCCTTCCCCCGCAAAGCGCAAACGTTTGCCCCCGCCCCTTCCCTGCGGATGCTGCCAAAGGTTGCCCTGGCTGGATGGTGCGCCCAGGATGTGCAAGGAAGCTCCCATGGCTTCCAGTGGCCCTATCGCGAGGCCAGGGGGCTCCGCGGGGCTTCAAACTGGAGCGGAAAGCTTGGAGCCGTTCTGGGCCAGGGCCGCCTCTCACCGCGCCCGTCGAGCGCCAGCGCCTGCAGCAGAGTGAGGCCACCGCAGGCCGTCGCTGGCCCGAGGGAGCAGCTGCCCGAGACGAGGCCCGACCACGCGTCGAGGAGGAACCGAGGGGCACCTGCAGACGACATGGAGGAGGCAGAGAAGGATGGATCAGGGCGATGCGCAAACGGCACGCCCCCGAAGCCATCGGAGCGATCGGCTACAGCTCACGACGAGGTCCTGGAGGCCCAGGCGGCGCCGCAAAGAAGGGCCCGGCAGGCCCAGAAAGGGGGCCCAACCGGCCCCCCCTGGGCCCGTCGAGGCCCTCTCGGGGGGGTTGCCCCACCCGTGTCAGTTACTTGGTGCCAGCTGCTGAAGATCGGAATCTTTGGACGTGGGGCAGCCGCGGGACAAGCGCGGGGGCAACCCCGGGCAACCACGCGACAAGCACGGGCCCACACAACAACCGCGCGAGAGCCGCAGGGCAGTCACCAGAAGACCACGCGACAGTCCCAGAACAAGTGTGGGCAGAACACGGGACAACCGCCGCAAGTCAACCGCGGACAACCGCGATACCACCGCGAGGCAACAGCGAAGCAAAGTGGCGCGACGCCAGTCGGGACACCCTGGCTCAACCACTGGACACAGTCTCGCACACGCAGCACCGCCCCGCCCGGACGCGCGACACGAGCACGTTCTCGAAAACGATTTCCTGGCTGCGGTGTAAGTCTCGTGTCGGTATCTCTCCCCGACCTCCGAAACAGAACCTTTTCGGAAGTACGCGCGGATTCCTTGGATCGGCGCTGGACCCCCATTACTGGCGCGCGGAGCGCTCCAGGCGCCGCCAAGGGGGACCTTGCGCCGATCCAAGAAACACGCGTGGACCTCAAAGAGTTTATGTGTGTGCCGCTTGGTTATCGCAATCTTCTTGACAAAAAGAACGGGGTGGGGATTGATCCATGTTCACCGCCCAAAAGATCGACCCTCGGGGACCTCGGCAGGCGATAGATACATAAATATATATACGTATACATATGGATGAAATCCCCCAGTGACTCAGCATAACCAAATCCACCGACTGCCGAAACTCCCGAAGATCATTCCCCCAGGCGGTGGTGATGGATAAACCCAGACCTCGGAAGAGGGGACGGAGGAGGAGAGGGAGGATGAGGAGAAGTAACAGAAGGAGGAGAAGGAGGAGGAAGAGGAGGAGCAGGAGCAAGGAGGAGGAGGAGGAGGAGGAGGAGAGGGGAGGAGGAAAGGAGGGAGGATAATAAGGAGGAGGACAAGGAGGAGGAGGAGGAGGAGGAGGAGGAGGAGGAGGAGGGGAGGAGGCGGGAGGGAGGAGGCGGGAGGAGAGAGGAGGGAGGAGGGAGGGAGCAGGAGGAGGAGGAGAAGAGGAGGAGGAAGGAGGCGGGAGGAGGAGGAGCAGGAGGAACAAGAGGAGGAGGAGGATGGAGGAGGATGGGGAGGAGAGGGCGGAGGAGGAGGGAGGAGGAGGCGGGAGGAGGAGGAGGAGGAGGAGGAGGAGGCGGAGGAGGAGGAGGAGGAGGAGGAGGAGGAGGAGGAGGAGGAGGAGGAGGAGGAGGAGGAGGGAGGGAGGAGGAGGAGGAGGAGGAGGAGGAGGAGGCAGGAGAGGAGGAGGCGGAGGCCCTCCGGGGGAGCGCCTGCCACGCGCCGCGCACGCAGCCGTCGAAGCGCGCGGCCTCGGCCTGGCGGCGGCGCCGCCGCTGGGCCGAGACCCAGGCCGGCAGAGCTCGGGGGTCCCAAGAGGAGGAGGAGGAGGAGGAGGAGGAGGAGGAGGAGGAGGAGGAGGAGGAGGAGGAGGAGGAGGAGGAGGAGCCGTGTCGTGACCGCGCGGCGACCTCGGACCCGAGGGGTCCAAAGGGGGCTTCTGTAGGGAGCCCACAGAGGACGTACGCGCCCAGCTATGTACATGAACGCGGCCCCTCGATCCGCGAGACCGGCCGCGTCATACGCACATTTGCGCAATGCGTACTCTCGAAACCAGCGTGGATTCATGTACATGTACGTGCTTCTTTCGCTCCTGATTCTGGGGAGGGAGTTCTCCTCACAGCCCCCTCGGGGAGCCTCGGCACCTCGCCAAAACAGAGGGTGCGAAGCCCCTGGGGGACCCCTCCTGGAAAACCCCCTCTCCCCCAAAAAACCCTTTGGAACCCTCCGGTCGGACCCCGCACTGCCGCGCTGGCGAAGGGCCGGGCGGGCGTGGGACGAAGAAGCGTGGAGCCTCTGAGGCCGGAGGCCGTCCTGTGTGGTAGCAGCGTGGCCCCACACGTGATCAAAAACGGGCCTCACGCGAGACGGCACAGCGACCTTGCGCCGCAGCCTACGCGGGCCGCCAGCGCGGCACGCTACATTGGAAACGAGGGCAGCTTACGCGCGAGCTTACGCGGGCAGCGTACGCGCCAATGTCGGCGAAGACGACCCCGTTTTTTTTGCGTCGCTCATATCGCATGGAAGTCTACATCGGCACGTGCGAGCGCCCTCGCGTAGAGGCCATGCAGCCACGAAGCACGGGCGCGTGGCGCAGCCTGTCGGGGGCCAGGCTGCTGGTTCCTCAGCAGCCGCCCCCGAGAGACCCCACCGCACGGTCCGCACCGGTCGTGGGACCTCAGCTGGCCCCGTCGCTCGAGACGTCCTCGGAGAACGACACAAGTCCCAAAGCAGGCCGGCGACGCCGCATCCACACGGACTTACCACACGGTGTGGTTACCACCCCATCTGCGAAACAAGGTAAGGCGACACCAACACCACCAGGGCGAGGAGATGCGAGGAGCAAGGGGGATCTCCCTGGTGGTGTGCTCCCCCCACTCGCTCGAGACATTCCCAGCCTCCAGCTCGGGGAGGCATCGTGGACCTCCTTCGTGGAGGTGGCCTCCCTTTTGGTGTTGGTGTGGCTTCTCCTCCCTCCGACATCTCGGGGCCCCCAAGGAACGGCAGGGGGAAAGAACGCCAGAGGGTGGGGAGAAATAGAGATTTAAATCTCCGCCGATATGTTGTTTCAAACCGGGCGTTTGTCCTCGATGTTGGCCCCTGGGAGACATAATCTGGCCCTGGGGCTGTCAAAAACTGATCTGGGTCGAAAAACAAGCGGGACAGGGGTCGTGACCTCATGGCCAAGGAAACCGCAGCCGAGGAACGGGAAGCGAAGCGCCTACGATATTCACATGCGCTGATACAGCTTGCTGTACGACATCTGATCACCTTTCGTGCATGTTTGGGATTCCTACTTTCAGTGAAACACTTAGCTAAAGGGCATCACGACGCATGTGCATGAATCGGGCATATATGAGGCGAACTTCGCGCTGTGATTTTCCCTGCACCCGTGGCCCTGTTGAGAGTATCACCTAGCTCCCCCGTCACCCGCGCCCTCACCTCCCCCTTCCTACGTGCGCGCTAGAGCCCTTTGCCGACGAAGCGCGTTCCAGCAGCCCACGGCGTGCGCTCCAGTATTGTAATTTTCAACCGAGCGAAAGTGTTCCAGCAAATCGGTCACAATTCATGACAAGGGCGTGACGTCACCGTCGCGGTCGGCGCCGCTGGCGCTGTTTCGTCGCCGCAATTGTCGTCGCCGTCGCTGCGCTCGCCGATGCCGCCGTCGCCCACGCCGTCGGTGTCGACGCCGTGGCCGTGGCCACCCTCACTATCGCCGTCGCCGTCGCCGCCGCCACCCCCACCTCGGGATACCCTCATTCAACACACCACCCTGGTCCGCAGGAGCTTCACTAAATAAATGGGCGCGAACTCGGTGCACCAACGTTGTTGCGCAATCACAACGACTGTATCTCCGAACAAACGGCCCACGAAAAGCGGACCGCGCGCTACAGAATGGAATTCGACCTCATAGATCCACATGCACATACATAGCACCGCGTCCCCCCCCCCCGATCTTGCGAGGGCCTTCCACATAATCACAGAATCGTTTCCAATTGTCAGTGGAACGCAGCGTCCACTGGGCAAACGGCCACGGGCCTCAGGAACGTGCTGGTGTATCCCCCACGCGGATAGAATTTCGACGCAACAACCGACCTGACAGGACAGGTGTGCTTATACACAGGGACGGCGGGACAGGTTGTTACATACACCACATGGACGGGCCGATCACGAATGTACCACAATGGCGGGGCAGGCCAACGGATACGCCAATAACGCCCAGAGCAAACGTACCAATGTACTCACGCACGCTTGGGCCCAGCGCCCACCCAGGAGGGACGGGATGGGTGGGGGGAGCGGGAGGAGGGGGGGGGAGATGGACGGGATGGAAAAGGGGATAAGGGAGGGACCTGGGAGGAACGACCAAGAGAAGGGAGATATCATATCCGCGCGGGCGAGGTACAGGTGGTTAGCGTTTCACGTTGGGAAATACATCTTTGTGTAAGGATGGTCACAGGGATGTGTTGCACTGTGCATGCGTCACCAGCACCTTCGTCGTCGCCATTGTCGTCGTCGCCGCTGGCGTCGTCGTCGGCGCCGTCGTTGGCGCCGTCCCCGCCAACCTCGCCGTCGCCGTCGCCGCGGTCTTGCCAGACATTCTCAACAGCATGTTCTCATGCACCCCTTGCCGAGGGAGCAGAGCTTGGAAACGATTATTGTGTCGACCGCAAGTGTTCTGACCGTTTCGTCTGAGACATCCTCTGAATCTGAAAATCGGAAGCGCCCTTCGCCTAGATCGCGGCGTCACGGTCCAAAGCACTGCTTCGCTCAAGCAGATGACCATAACAGTCTGTATAGTTAAACAAGGGGCGTACATGGTTTCCCATACGATTATTACAAAAGCCGGCTTCGCCTGTGACATCCTCGCAAAATCGTGACCCTGCGCACATCACACACAGAGAGCACACAGAGCACACACCACACACAGAGACAACACACAACCAACATAACCCAGAACACACGTACAAACCACACACAACACGCACAATCAATGCACACACAGAACATATACACACAAATCGCATACAACAACCACACTCACATAGTATGAGCAATACACACAACACCCACATAACACCCCCAAAACGTACCTAGAACACTCGCAACACAACCACCACACATAAGCAATCCCACACACACACACACAGCACATACCATACACGCATCACACAAAAG